>ARYC01020437.1:0-60701 GCA_000711775.1 Oxytricha trifallax
TATCTTTATTCCTTGCATTTAGATTTCCTGCATGATGTTAGCTCTGAGCCTCTTACTATAGTTTAGAGTTTGGTAACAATTATAAAGTCTGATTCGATGCCATGCTATCACTTTTTCTTTTGCTTAGTTGACAACCCTTTCTTATTGTCCTTGATCTATTCTTTTGAGGACTGTTCTAGTTATCCATTGGCTGAAGTGGTTTTGGGTCTTTAATTTTTAGGGGTCACTTATTGAGTATATTACTCCTCCTCTCCATCATCACCTTCTCTGTTGTCCATATTATCGGATTTAGATTTAATCTCTTCATCTTCAACTTCTCCTTAGTCTTCTTCACTCAAATCTTCATCGCTTTGATTATTGTCATTATTCCTTGGTTGTTTTCCTAAGTTAGATGATTAATTTGATTTCCTAATGAATCTACTTTTCTGTGCTTCTTTCTCATCATCAAAATTTTCATCGAAACTGGAATCTTTAACCTTATTATCAGACCCTTACCTTTGTGTTTCTTACAAACTACTACCACTTCTATGGCTTTTAGCTTAGTTAATTTCTACTTCTTCTTAAAGTTTCTTTTTCTTTTTCTGTGTGCTTGAAGGGCTAGATTACTTTTACAGATTTTTTTGATTCTTGTTTACAAGTTAGTTTGATTTATCAGAATTGAAACCGCTTCGATTTGGGCTTTGAGAAACGCTTATATTCTTAGATTAAGAGTTCTGTGTATTCTGTCGTGGACTCGGTTGTTGTGATGAAACAGGAATCTACTACTATTATCTCTAAGCGGGAACCTTGATTTTAACTTGCTTACTATGGGTTACATTTGTTAGCATTTGCAGTTTAAGTGGACCGGGCATCTTAGTTAGTGGGGTCAAGTTACGAAGATAGATTGCTTTTAGCTATACTTTGGTTGGGCTGTTAGATTCCAACTTTTTGTCTCTTTTCCTCAAATGCTCTTATGATTCATCATCTTATTCATTCCATTGACTTTGTTCAAACTACTGTAAGGCCTTTACTGGAGTCTGAAGTTGACTATTTCTATATTATTCATAGGCTATCCTCTTCTACTCACGTTGCTCGACATCAAGTTTCTTTGACACTGATTGGAATTATGTAGGCGTTTGGACAGAGTAAATGTGTTGTGGCTTTCATAGAGCTATTTTAAGCAATGGGAACTGAACGTTTTTTATTCTTATATAATCACGTTTATATCTCCAATTGGCCTGGGTTGACTATAAAATTTATGAAGAGACAAACATCAACTTACTTCAATGCTTTCCAAGTTTTTAGGTTGATGCACTGAATTTCTAGGCCTTCAAGAAAATACGCAAATACTGGTATTCATGGAAAGGAGGTCTAAGTTTAGGATTTCTAGGGAGATCGTGACTTTATGGAATGAATGGATCGTTCTACTTTATTTCGTTGTTTTATTAGTCGAATCTCTTGAGGTCTAATAAAGAAGAGTATCTATTGATGTATTGCCTTTGCTTAGAGCACAATAAAATGTTCATTATATTATCTTAAGTCATAAGGGATCTCATAGTTTAACTCAATTTCTTAGACTTTTTACTGATTATTCGTATTTTTTCTAGTTTCGGTTTATCTGTATGTAATAATATTGTTAGAAAAGTATAATAATTAAAAGTGCTTTAGTATAACGGGCATGCCAGGAACATTCTTAGTAATTACTAGCTATGCTGAATTAGTGATTTCATCAATAAGCTCATTAAACTTCTTATACTCATGGGATAACCTCCCTTTGAAAACCTATTTCACGTCCTTATAAAGTTGGCCAGCTTATAAGATAGTGTCTAAACAGAAATCAATGTTGAATTCATTGTGCTTTCCATCCATATGTTTCACATATTCCTCTTACGTTTCATTTTTACCTTTATGGTTAAAAATAATTAAGCTTACCGAAATTGACAATCTTTTGTTTGATCATCCTAAGAGCAATGTAAGATGGTTTAGTTTAGACTAATATGTCACAGTAAGGGTATTGCACATAATCGTAAAATTTAAATTGCTTCTAGACTTTAGAGACCATCTTATCGACAAGCATGAACATATACTTTCCTCTTTGGAAATATCTGCAACGCAATATTCCAGCTCCGTAACATTGTAGCTACAAAAGTTAAATAATAACAAAACTTACCAATTAAAAAACTTGACCCAAAAGTTTCTAAGTCTGTATTAGTAGCTCGCAGGGGTTCCAAAAATAGTGGTGCGAGGAGGTGTGTCTTATAAAGTTACCGAATAAAACCTCAGCTAAAATGGCATGTTAAGCCCAATTTAAAAAGCCTCATCATCCAGGATTTCATCGATCAAGTTAATAACATATTCCTGTTCTTTGCCTTTTATTGGTGAAAAGTTAGGGTATTTTAATGATACCTCTCTTCATTGACATGGCAACAAAAAAGTAGTCTTCGTCCTCCCTTAACACCACAAACTCAGACCGAGGGATTGGATTATTATCATGAAAATAAACAACCTCGATAACCACAGAGCCCTCTCCATAGACGCGTTCACTAAGAGTGTCTAGATTCTTATGGCTAAGTTCAAATATCGATGGAAAGGCTGACAAGTTGTTTGTTGTATAATCTACCTCATGGAATATTGTGACTTTAAAAGGCTGCAACTTATAATTGAAGACCAGAGCATGGAGCACTTATCTTAAAGGGAAATTAAAAGGGTTCAGAAAGTAGTCACTTGTTATTTATTCAGGCTCAGAAGAATAAAATGCAGCCAGCATCATAAAGGTGGCTCTCAAATCATTGTAGACTGGACCATCACAGAGTATATTAAGCAGCCCAAGAAGTTCGTTAGCGTATGAGTAGTTTTCGGGTTAATTGCAGATTTCTGGCTTGAAATAATAATCTGTGTTGAAGGCCTGCTTGTAATTTCTATTCTGAAAGAATTTTTTTATTTGATCCTGGAGAAACTTGATACCTAAAGGAGGTATGCATAAGGCGATGTCTATTGCATTGAAAAAAAGGTGATCCTGTGAACATAGCTTTTTTATATGAGTCGCAGTCGTTTTCAATGTATTTATAGAGTTTGACAGCATAGCCAAGAGTGCTCTTAATATGAACTATTTCGCTATCTGTGAAACTTGGAAGAGGGAAATCAATTATGTGAAAGCGATGGAGTATTGTATCTTCCTCACTATCCTCATTCAATAGTGGCGATACGTATAAGCGGGAGAGTGACTTCTTCTCCTTATTATCTTCCACTCTTCCATAATTTTTAGTCTCAGAACCGTGTTTGAAATCCTTGGTAAAGGCTGTGGACTTTGATAGTTTCTGTGGTTGCTTTTGTTATTCAATTAGCTGTTTATTTTCTTTAATTTCGTGGTATTTATTTGGACTTATCATGCCTAAAGTTTTCTTCAGTCGCAGCTGTTCATATGATAATTTATCTTTGCTCTGATTGTTCACTTATCTCGAAATTTTAGATTTGCTTTTCCGATTTTCTTGCATGATGTCTCTTTGTTCCTTCAGTTCTTCTATGTTAGAAGTAAGAACTTTCAACTCATTAAAGAATATTAACCTGGTGTTTTTATAAGTGGCTTAGCAAAACCAGTAATTACAGTAAGGGCTTGCCTTGAAAATTTCTAAGAAGCTGTGTAATAAGTCTTTTATTAAAATCTATTATTCTTCCCAAGTACGTGGCTTAGTTTAAAAAGTTTCAATTTTACTTTGGTAATCTGACATTTGAGTTTCTTGGTATAATTAAATCATCTGTCCTTCTTGATTTGGTAATCGCTACTGCGAATATTGGTAATCTGAAATGCCTCTCACAGTTTAATTGAACGTATTGAGGTCTAAGTTGTTCTCCAGTTCTTCAAGATGATCTTTATCATCTTCTTACGAGAAAAGAGGGTTGATATTTGAATTGTTATTATTTTTCATCTAACTCAAAATCAATTAGGACTTTTGGTCTTTATTTACTTCTTACTGAAAATATCACTGTTGGTCAAGAGTTTTTTAAACTGCATACTTCGAATATAATCATCCTAATTAGAGATATAGTTACCATCTCCAATATCTTCGTCTAAATCATCTTCCAAAGATATATTTATATATCCAGGACCTGGAGCGTCAACTTCTTAATCTTTAATCAAGTCATCGAAACTGGAAACTTCTTCTATTTTTATGAGCTTACAATTTTAAACATCTTGGGCTTTAACAGTGTGGATAAGGAATTCTAAGTCAGCAGAGCAAACGCTTTGTCTATCTGATTGGGGTATGTAAAATTTTTCTCCTTTCCTATATTTTGGATACTTAAGATTCTAAAGTCGGGTATGCCTCTAAGTAAGTTCCTTGTTTTGTATAGCTTCAATCAATTCAAATTGGACTCCATCTAAGGATTTACTGTCGACCATATCTTAGAAAATTACAGGGTCCAGCTAAACAAGTGTAAACTACTTTGTCGGAGTTGTATTTAATAAGGGGTTCTAGAGCTTATTTAAGAAAATCGCATAGACAATCTTCACAAAGAGTTGAAAGTACGGCTTCTCAACTAGGGTTTGTTTTTTATAAGGCTATCAAGATAACAGATGAACAACTTGATCCCTTCAGTGTCATGAGAACATAAGAACTCAAATACTGTACCTGAAAAAGTACAAAGGGGCGCTTTATGACTCTAGTATTAGAGAGTGTAGAGCTATGCAATTTCAAGAGCAGAGTCTCCTTCCTTGTAAGCATAAATAATCTTATCAATATCTGTCGGTATGAGTTTGAATTTTACGTTTCCAATGAGAGAGTGATGTGTCATTGTTTCTTTTTAATAGAATTATAAACAATGTATCCAAATATCCTTAATAATTTTAATTAATAATTTAGATTAAGCTTAGCTATAAAGATAAAAGCTAATAATAAATGAAGGATAAAGAACTAATACCCCTAAGCAGCAAATATAATAGACACTTAAGAAGAATCTAAGGATGCGTCTTATTCAGGAGTTTCTTGCTCAAAGAATTAAATATTGAGCGACGAGTTTCTCATCACTAATGCCCTGACTGAAATCAAGCCAAGCAAAGTTAAGGCTAAAAAAAAATCTATTGTTAAATGGACTCCTGTCGTGTTGGAAATAATTCCCAAACGTTAAAAATCAACAAAGTTCACATACAATCTGGATAACTGCTAAACAGTGTGAAGCCCCTGTCAAAACTAGAAGCACAGGTGGAGCAATCATAAAACTTCCTTAAGAAAAAATTCAAGAATATTTAGCTAACAATGTTGATGTTTGTTACATTAAAATGATGATGAGCTTTGCAAATTCCTTGAAGCTTACCTTCAAAGTTTTCGACTTGCCAGAATCAGGAATAAACCAGTTATGAATAATTAAGAAAGCGACACAAGCAAAAATATTACAGGAGGATGCAAAGTTAATGAGTAACGAGGAGCTCTTAGAGGCAGTCAAAAATTAATAGATGCACTCAACGAGACAATGAAATAAAAAGGCAAATCCTAGAAGTTAATTAGCAATCCTTATTTGAAGAAAAGAGAAGCTAAGCTCGCATGTAAGAAATTAGAAGTTATTAATCTATACTATAACGAACAATTAAAACCTCATCAAGTGGCTAAGAAATTGAGGATGGATGTGGATGTTGTATATAAGACTATCGAAAAGTTTAAGTACGAGGTCAAGCATAAGATTCTTGATCCTGAACCACAAAAGAAAGTGGGTAGAAAAGGGGTTTGTGGGAACTAGCTCTTGCTTGATTATATACAGGCCTACCTAGAACAGAACGGAATTTACGAAGTTACAGGATAGAAGCTTCATAATTATTTATTAAACCTGGCTCAAACAAAGCCAGAGTGCAAGCTACTTAAGATGCCTTGCATTACCACTCTTCAAAAGATTCTGTGAGATAAGTTCCATCTAAGATATGGGAAAACTCAGGCTGCTAACACAAAGTATAGAGACCCGAACTTCAATGAGAAGAGGCTCTGGATTAGCAGGTTGTTGGCTCAGTTCTTATATAAGGATGCAGTTATCATTTCAGTTGATGAGAGCAACTTCCGATCGGACTCGATGCCCTCAAAGTAATGGAGCTTCAACATTAAAGATATGCATCGAGATCTGCAAAATTACAGAAGCGATAAAAAAGGTTGCAAAATGATAGCATGATCCTCGCTAGCGATGACAAACTTTTGTATGGAAAAATGCTCCTCAAAATGAATCAAAGTTCTGATTCTTCAACTTCAAAATTCTCAGAGAGCTTACACCTGGAAAAAATCGAAAATGTTGGGGAATAATTAGAGAAGGTTTCAAATTCATTTGACTTAGGGTTTACTAAAAATTGTAATTAAAAGGTTGGAAATATTAAAAGTGGAAAATTCGGTATGGCTAAGTCAACTTCGTAAGCAATTAGCCATTTTGCAATGAAAGCTTTATAGGACCTAAGGTAGGATAGGGGTTTAAGAAATATCTTAGACGCCAAAGAAACTTGTCAGCACTCCAATCTAAATTCTTGGACCAAAAGTCCTAAGGGGGTCAAAGTAGTCATCGAAAACCAGTAATTATAGTTAGAAAACCATTGAAAATACTAAGGTAATTATTAATGCATAATACTTTTAGGGAAATCCATAACTGAAACCATTAAAAAAGCAACTTCAGACCCCTTCAATGAAAACTCGGCTTGCATTTACAAAAGACCTCTCCCCGATATTAGAGGTCCCTGAGACCTCCAACTAGAAATTCACCTTGAATAAAACTTTTCAGAGTTTCCGCATAAATAGTTCAGTGAAATCAGTGGGTCTAAAGACAATTCAGCTTCAAAAGTGAAGAGTGGTTTAACTACTATTCTCGATAAAATATCAAAACTAAAACTGGAATCTTCGAGGAAGAAGTCTATTGACCTAGATGCCGAAACCAAGTTGGAAAGTCGGTTTGCGGTCACTCCTAGGAAATTAAAACTCTCAAGTAGCTTCCAAAAAGACTCATCGAACCCTGGGTCAGAGCAGGGAAACTTGCAGAGTGAAAGGGGCTCTCACTAAAAGCTTTGGCCCCAGCTATATATAGCCTCACTTGAAAAGCATTAAGGAATACTAGAGCGAGATGAAGCAGAACCTGGGACACTATGGGATGAAAGTGAGAGAGTTGTCAATTAAGAAAAGCTCAACTAAGAGATAGCAATTCTCAATGTCTTATATTGCTGCGATTTCCTAGGATAGAATTATCTCCAGTCAAGTGATAGAAGGAGCTTTTGACTCAGTTCTCTTTGAAAACTTTATCTACCATACCTTACGCAGTGTAAGAACTGACAAAGAACTACACTCGAAGAAAGTGGTCCTGCTGATGGACAACGCAGTCATTCATAAATATTCAGAGATGTTAGCCACAGCCAGAAAGTTCAAAGTGAATGTTCTCTTCAACGCCGAATACTCGCCTTGGCTCCAATTGAGCAGTTATTCTCCATTGCAAAGAAGGAGACGAAGATGGACACTATCCAGAACAAGTAAGTTTAAATGAGCATTACACTTTTAGACAGCAATTAGTGAAGAGGGTTGCGGAAATCGTTCAGAAATTAAGAAAAGAAGACATCCAGGGGATGTGGGAATTCAGTATCAAGAAGTGGATTCACACTCTTCGGTTCGGTTTTGTGTGATGATGTTTGTTTCATAGCTGAAGTAGTGTATAAAACCTGTTTCCCTTTACAATTTCCCCTGTCATATCAGTTTTAATCATCGCAGATTATTATAATTAATAACACTATTTATATTTTACTTAAAAATGTCCTAATTCACTCTTTACAACACTCAATTCTAAAATACTGCTTCTATTTCACATTTGCACTCTTAAAATGGCCACTTCCTTAGCAATTCTACTTAGTTGCATTTGCCTATATATTATCGCAATCATGCATGAATGCCATATTTTGGCAAAACTTCCAAATTCTAATGGAGTTACCCTACTTTCAAGCCCCTTTTCGGTAAATGAGAGAGGTTTTTATGAAAAAGTCCCTATTTTACCCTAAACTACGCAAATCTCTAAAATCGCTAATCTAGCAAATCTCCCAACTTCCCTAATTATAAAGACCCCTAAATTTGAGATGTATCAATTTTTACAAGTACATATATAATTTTGACCAGCCCCCTAAATTTTTTGACCAACTACTAATAAAAAAATGACACATAGCAACAAAAAAACAGGGGTTTTGAAATTGAGGGGATTTGGGGTTTACGCATTTTTCCATTGGTCTAATTATATTATTTATTTAATTTTAATTTTATTTTCACAATTTCCTGATTCAATTCTATTTTAGCAATATTAAATATTTTTTCAACTTATACTAATTTTCCTCATTACATTTGTTAGATGATTTTTATGATTGAGGCATTTAAAATTTTACTCCTGGAAAAAAAATCATAATCTATTTATCAATGCGATAGGACCATATTAATAAAATTTCAGTCTGGAAAAATTGTAATGATTATTTTTTCAATTAAGCTTATATTATTGTAAAGACTATATATTTAACAAATAATACAAATCTAAAATATTTAAGCTTTTAATAATTCGAATATATTTTATAGTAATGCTTCTTTTGTACTATTTACTTTTTTATTTATAGATTGTCTAAACATCAGATTCGATTTATATCTTATAAATAAAGTATTCGGAAAATAAACAAATTAAAAATAGTAAATCACAAACTTTAAAATTAAAGCAAATCGTCATATTATCTTTCATTTTTTAAATTATAATTAAGAAAAATAATTGAATCGTTTATTTTTTTATTTGCAAAATTACCTATAATTGATTCATGTATGACTGTAGACATAAGTAATTACTATTATACTCGTTGAGCATTTGCCGAAAAAATAATGATTTAAGCAATACCAATATTCAATAATCTCTTTCTAATCTATATAATAAAATTGATTATATATAAGAATCTAGTCCTTCTTAAAAATTTGTCTCAAAAGTTTTCTCATGTAGCTAAAACAGACATTTAAATCTAGGAATTTCCCATCAACTATTTTTAATTTTTTAATATCTTCTATTATCCTGATATTTATGTGTTTACCTTTCATTAACTCTGTAAATTTTTTCTCGTAATTACCCAAGTTTTATAATACACTAAATGAATCATCATAATTTATCAGTACATAAAATAAATAATTAATTAAATTTATTAATACTAATAGCTATAAGTTCTTCATTCTCTCAATATGTTCTTTTAAATAAAATATTAATTAAATCTGCTGCTATACTCAAATCTTCCATGAAAATTTTAAGAATAAATATTTGCAATAATATTATTTGAATAAGATTTCAAGATGCTCAAGTTTATCAAAAAAAATTGCTTTTTCAACATATAGGAAAGTAAACTTCCTGATAAAACTTCATGAGTACCATCATCATTTAATTTTAGGATGTCAATGAATCATTTTATTAATAAGCGATTCAAATACTAAATATTCAAACTAATCAATAAAATAATATATTAATAAGAGATATTTTTAACCTATAATTACTCTTTAATAATTTAGAAATTTTTATAAGGTAAAATTATTATTAGAGTGAGTGAATTTTTTAATTAATCAATTTTAAAATTTAAATGACTATGATTAAAAGTATTAAATAAATGAAATAAGGGGAAATTTACAGAAATTAAAGAACAGTGATATTAGATTATTTTAAGTTGCAAATTATGAAATGGTCCAAGAAATTCTACCTGTCCGCAGATATCTGCGAATTTTATTAAGAGATTATTCGTCGTACACCTAATTTTACCTTAATAAAAAAGTATAAGGTATTAAAAGAATTCAATTAGATCAAAATAAATGATAAATAAAATAAACTAGGAAAAATATTTATCTAATAATTTTGTGTATCATATCAAAATTCTTAAAATGTATAGACTAATCACTTTTATCTTTTTATTTGTTTGAGATAGGCTGAATTGAGATGGTTTAATTTTTTTTATTTATTGAAAATTATGAATAAAATCAAAGAATATCTATTTTTTTAATAACGATTCTAATTGAGCTACTCATAAAATTAATATTTCCTGTAGGAATATATTTTTATTATTATTCAATGCATTATGAAAATTAATACTGAATATACACAAAAACAGATGAAGGAATGTTAAAAATTTACGTTAATTATATTTTAAAAAATATGATATTTATATTCAAAACTATCAACATGTGATGATGACGAGATGTCATGAAAGAAATAGATTCAGACTGCTGGGATAAAAATCTCATATCTATTAGGGTATGTTATGGGAGAAATATGAGGAATATGGAGGGTACAGGGAGGGCTTGATTGTAAGTGGGTATTTTAATATAGGGGGTTACGAGGCTGGGTACGGGATGCGGGTGTCGGTCGGAACACATATCAATTTATATAAAATAAAATTAAATATCAAATTTTCTGCAAATAAATATATTCGAAAATTATTGAATGTTTTAAATATATTAGTTTATTTATGTCACCTATAACATTCAAAACCCCAAAACCCCTTAGTGAGGTTTATAAGTGCTTTGATTAGTAAGGTATAGTTGGGGTCATATTGGAGTTAGTAGAGAAATTAGGCCAATTTACAAAATGAGAAATAGAAATTAGCGAAATTTAGGGTCTATTTATGATTAATATTTAGATTTATTGCTTAAGCTAAGGTATGGTTCGAGTATTAATATAGACTAAGTCAAACCAGTGATGAATTATGCAGCTATAGAAAGCTCCTATGCAAGAGTGCCTCAACTATTAGGTATAATTGCATGTTAGGTGTTTAGCATTATAACTCAGGAACTTGAAAACATCCAGCAAGAATACAAAAGTTCTCATAGCACCATATTGGCTTCCTCTGCGACTCGAAGACTATAAATTATTGGGCACACTTTCCACTTGACCAGCGAGCTGTGATGTTTCATCCCAAGTTTCCTGACATGCTTATCTCTCCTTAAACTATAGCCAATATTTATAGAAGAAATGGTTTTACCTTCAAGACTGTCAACAGAGTGAAGAGAGTGATTGACTTTACTCTGCCATTATATAGTAATAATTTAAACTATATATATGACTAAATGCAGAGGTCTATTGATAATAACATCAAGTTCATACACGCTGATGAAGCTGTGTTTACGTTCAACACATTTATTAATAAGTCTTGCTACAAGAAGTACGATAAAATAGAAGTGTATGACTAAAAGGTTAAGTTTGTCACTCACGAAATTTTAGCTGGTATCAGTGAAGATTCAGGCTTAGAAACTTATGTTATTCATCCTCGCTCTATTAAGCGAGAGCAGTATATAGAGTTCTTACATAAGCTAAGAGATAAGTACAACGATCAAGAGATCATCCTGTTTGTTGATAACCTCTCAGTTCATAAGACTAAGGAATCTAAGAAAGCTAATGAAGAGTTAAAGATAACTCCTGTGTATAACGTTCCTTACAGTCCTCAGTTTAATGGAATCGAATTCTGTTGGAGTTAGATTAAGACTCACTGCAAGAAAATTTTGCTGTATCACCTAATGCATGATCTACCAATCGACACAGTAGACTTAATACAGAGCAGTTCCAAGAGAGTGGGTAAAGACTAGACTACGATATGTGCAAGGAAAGGAAGAATGAATGTTTATTAATAAGTGTTAGACTTAAATGAATGAATTATTTCACATATCAAACGAACTCTTAAATGGATTCGGCTTCTCTTTCTTTTCTTCCTCTGGTGCTTAACTAGGACCCATGTTTCTTCTCTTTGTACCAGCACCAGCATCTATGTTCATATCATCAGGCTTTTAAACTTCATTATAAAGTCTCTTGCTAACTTAATGAATGGTTTGAGACTTTCTCTCTCTGTGAACCTTTGCATTCTCTTTCATTAGAAATATACCAGTTCCAGGTTTCCCTAAAAAGTTATAAATCAAAGCTTACTAGAGAGATAAGGATGCTTCTTAAGCTCTGCTAGCCATGTCTCGCTTATTAGTATTCCTTGCTTCTTTTAATCTTCAGGAGAAATAGAGTAGCGTTTCTTATGAGCTTCTTCTATAATTTCTCTCAAATAATCCTCTTTTATTGTACCAAGAACACCAAAGAAGAAGTTTCTTTCAGGTAACTTATTTGAGAGTTACTTCTTGCTAGGAAGGTAAATAACCACTTCCTCATCTTTGATTGCATCCTCCTAGAGATTTTTGACTGAAATCTATGGGTAGTTAGGTATTTCAATCAGTTTGATTTCTTTGTTTTTAAAAGCTTTCTTCTCCTCGCAGAGTATTGCTTTTAAGAATGATATTTAGTACCTTCCATCGTTGGAAGGAATAGACCAACTGTAATCATCGTTGATTAATACCAATATATTTTCCATGCTAAGTAAGGTATCGATAGAGATCCTCCTTGCTTCTGAATCTTGATATCATTTCTTGAGCCTCAACCCTTTTCATTTGTTCATTGAATAATTCCATCTTTGTTCCTCATCCTATTAATGAATTTCAAGTTTTAATTTATAGACTTCTGGATCCTATCCTTTAAAATCTTACTATTAAATATGGGCATCTTATAGAAGTCAACCCTGTAAAGATACGTGGAGAAAGTTCGCAGAAGCTGTATCAAACTTCAGAGATGGAGCTCCATTTTTATCAATTTAGTTCCATTAAATTAGTACTAAATTTGTTTAAAATTAATTATTACGGGTACTAAATCCGTTTAAGTTTAATTGGTAGCAATTTAATAGTACCAAAACTTAATTAGTACCTAGTTTAAATCCAGTAAGGTTTTAATGGAAAAGTTCCAATCTGGTCAAAACTTAATTGGTACCAGAATCAAAATTATTAAGAGTAAAATTACAAAATTATAGTTATAAACTGAGTATAAATATGAAGTCTTAGAGCTGAGATAAAACCATCATTAATGCTGTATCAACTCTATATAGTCCAGCTATAGCTATAGAGGCTTTAAGAGCTTTATAATAGAAATTTAAATTTGAATTTAAACATGGCGGTCCACTTGAATCGTAGAGCGGCACTTTTAGGAGCAGGTCAATCAATGCTTAACTTTGGTTCAACCAAGAAACAAGAAATTATATATATTGAGAGGGAGGCAGAGCTAAGAGCTCTTGAATTTGAAGCGCAGGTTTTTATTATATAGGTTTAAAACATGAAACAAAAAGCTGAGATAGAAAAGTTTAAACATTAATAAGAGATGTTGAGGAAGAAAAGGAACAGCTTCAAATTTAAAAGATTAAAACTTTTGAATGCTAAGACTGCTAAAATATTTTCTCTACTGATTCCAGTTTGAAGAGACATATGAAAGAAGTTCACTCTGGGAAAGCTAAGGTGTATTTTAAGCATGATAAGATCGATGGCAGGTACTAGTGCACGACTTGTGAGAAGTCCTAAACTCACTCAGCTAAAGTCAAGAAACATATGCAGAAGCATCACCTAAGTGAGTTCTCGATTTAAGATAAAGAGTTAGAAATTAGTGCCCGCTAAAAGAAAATCTAATAATCTTGAGACTTAAAAAGAACAACAGGAGAAGCTCAAGAGGCAGAAGCGAATAGAATTAATGAATCAACCTGCTGATAATGTCTTTTTAGCATGCTTTTAAGAGAGAGCCATGTATATTCCTGCACTAAATGCAGTAGACCTTAGCAGTTGCATTGAAAACTACTTACATATAAACGTACCTGCTAAAGCAAAACTAATAGTGGTTGATGACTATGCCTACAAGGTATATCCTTTTAGCTATCTCCTTAAAAACGAGCAGTATTGAAATGAGTATACTAACGAATATACTGTACTTAGAGAGGCTTAGAAAAAAGATTGCAAGAACTTGCTCAAACAAGATGGTGTTATTTTAGGGTTTGGTTTCATCGCACTAATCTAAAAAGTTTGAAATGTCTCTCCGAGATTATCTATATTAAAACAGATACCCAGATGACTTGAATGATATTCTATCTAATATGATAAAGGGTGTAGAGGAACTTCACGAGCTTGGATATGTTCAAAGAGATTTGAAGCCAGAAAATATTATGCTAAACCTTTGCCCTTTAGAAGTAGTCGTAATTGATTTTAATAGAGCTTTAAGATAAGAGATTTTAACCTTAGCAAAGGTTCTTGGTACTCCAGGTTACTTCCCAATCAGAGAAAAATGGACAAATGGCTCTATTTAGTGGGATGTTTGGGCAGTAGCTGCAATAATATTAGAAAGCGATATGGAAAGTATGTCTTACTTTGGTACAAAATATGAAAAACAATCTATAAATCTAGCTGTGAAGCACATAAAGCAAGATGATGTATGCTAAGAAATAAAAAATGATTGTAGAAAAGATAATAGTAAGAGCCCCAGCATATCCAAGACAATCCTTAGACGAAATGCTTGAACCACTAAAGAAAGCTAGATTCAAGAGATACAAAACAAAGACAAGCAGATAAAATTCGTTTGATTAAATTAAACTAATATTCATTAAATACGTATTAATCATTCACAAAACCTGCCTTTTCTCTACTAACCCTAATAAAACCCAAACTTTACCCTACTAATCAATGCACTTATAAACTTCACTAAGGGGTTTTGGGGTTTTGATTTAGCATAATTATACATCACTCGTTTTTATAAAAAATCTTTTTATATATAACTCCCATTTTACATAAAAAATCTTCTCTTTCAAACTTTTTTGTTTTCTTAAGTATCTAAAGTTACCTTTCACCTTCTTGACTTCTTTCCTCAACATAGAAATTTAAATTACTGGTGGAATATTTAATTATATTTACTAGCACTTTAGTTATTTTATTTAAACTTAATTAATTTAAAGTGTTATTTTCCAATATTGCTTTTTTATTATATTTTTAAAAATTTTATAATTTTAATATATTTTGAATTTATCTTTTAAAATATCTTTTATTGATTCATCATTTATATTTAATAATTTATATTTATGATTTGGCTATATATATATGTGAAAGATATTTATAAAAGAAGGTAGTCTCTTAATACTTCCAGTTATTTAAAAATAATATACTAGATTTTGTTAAAGATTGCTTAAGCGGAGTCAGAAGATTCTAAATAATAAATATTTGAAAAGGAGCATCACATAAAGAAAAGATAGAAGACAGAAATTGTGTGCATTTTATTGGTGTGGTATCGTTTAACTAATGTATTATTTTTGTCTTTGAAAATGCTTATAGTTTTATTTTCAATATAGATTTTAATTATAATTTAAATTTTACTCATTTTTTTACCAAAGTTTTGTATGTCTTACATGATGATGTTATTTTTATATTTTTTTATGGTTCTTTTTTTTATTACTTAGATATTTTTTATCAAAAGCTAGAGTACTAGAACTAATTTTTATATCAAACTACCTTTTTTAAACTCCATTTTTAATCTGCTTTGCTTTTAATAATAAAAAACTTGATACTTCATTCAATATAAACTTTATGTAAGTTATTAGTTATATATTCAGATATTATTGTGTTAACGTTAACAAATTGATATTATATATTTAATTTGAGTAAATATTTTTATAGTTATAATTGTTTTTTTACATTTTGATAATTTTTAACTCACGAATATTTTATGTATCTTAAAATTATATTATATGAACTTTATTAATAAATTTTGTTTTGAAAAAAATCTGTTTTCAGAGAAATAATAAAAGCTTATAATAGAAAGTTTTTATGTTATTTTAATCTCTATTTAATATCATTACACTTTTTAATAATTTTGAAAATAATTTATATTTAATCTCAATCATAAAATTACATTATATTTTTATTATTTTAAATGCATCTTTTCTAATATTAATTTGACTATATTCATTACTATCTTACTTATTTATGTTATGTAATGCTTCTAATTTTACTTATTTTTTAAGTGAGTTTAAATAACCATTTGTATATTTATAATAGTAATTAAATTTAATGAATAATCACTCTATTTCTTAATTGTTTTATTTATGTTTTTTCTTGTAATTTTTGTGCATTAAATATTCATTTTGATGACTACCATGTTGAATTTCATCAAATAAATACTAATATTTAATTTAATTGAATATTTCCCACAAATAGATGAAAATAATCTGTTATATACTCTTGAATTTTATCACTAAATTAGAATGAAGCATCTAATTGTTTATTTCTATTTAAAAACCTATATTGTAAATAATTAAAAAAATAATGACAATTAAAATTGAAATTTTTTATAAAGCGAATTAAGCTATTTAAGAGCCAACATACAAAATAAATCAACAATTTGAATAAATGTATAGTATAGATAATGCATGATTAAGTCTTAATTTCTTCGATTTTTAGTGATCTTGCTCATCATAGTTTTAGAGAGATTGTCGATACTTCTTAGAGATCGGTGCTCATTGGAACTCTTATCTTTCAGGCAACAAAAGTAGCTGATCAAATCGTTCTTAAGTTGCAATCTCAGGCATATCTCCATTTAAGTCAGCGATCTCAGTAATCACTAAGCAGACCTCCATTTTCTTCTTTTAATTTTTAATTAGTTTGATGATTTTTATTAAATTAATTAGGTTGATTAAAACTTTTTAAGTTTTAATGCTTTCAGAATAGTTATTAATTTAATCGTTTTACTTTATAGAAAAACTTAATTAAAAGTATCTGATTTAACTTTTTATTAAAAAATTGTTAATTAAAGCTCAACCTAATTAATTTAATAAAAATCATCAAACTAATTAAAAATTAAAAGAAGAAAATGGAGGTCTGCTTAGTGATTACTGAGATCGCTGACTTAAATGGAGATATGCCTGAGATTGCAACTTAAGAACGATTTGATCAGCTACTTTTGTTGCCTGAAAGAT
Source organism: Oxytricha trifallax (assembly GCA_000711775.1). Taxonomy (NCBI): domain Eukaryota; phylum Ciliophora; class Spirotrichea; order Sporadotrichida; family Oxytrichidae; genus Oxytricha; species Oxytricha trifallax. The sequence goes on from ARYC01020437.1 coordinate 16,781, forward strand.
AAGAGTTCCAATGAGCACCGATCTCTAAGAAGTATCGACAATCTCTCTAAAACTATGATGAGCAAGATCACTAAAAATCGAAGAAATTAAGACTTAATCATGCATTATCTATACTATACATTTATTCAAATTGTTGATTTATTTTGTATGTTGGCTCTTAAATAGCTTAATTCGCTTTATAAAAAATTTCAATTTTAATTGTCATTATTTTTTTAATTATTTACAATATAGGTTTTTAAATAGAAATAAACAATATTCATTTAGATTAAAATTCACTTATTGAAAGTTATCACTAATTGTTTTATTATACTTGTTTTCAATTTAAATATAGGTGTTTTTTAATTTAATTTTTATTGGAATGCTTGATTTTTTTATATTAATTATAAATATTATAAAATAATAATTTTTAATTAATATCTCCAATAATAATATGATATTTTTTTAATGCAAAATTATTATTAAAAAGTTACAAGAATATGTTCTTTTTGTTTTATATTAATTATTTTCATTATATTTCTTTAACTATTTATAATACTTAACAACTACCTATATTTAATACTTTAAATGATAATTAAATAAAAAGACTTTGTTCTTTGAAAAATATATTGAAATGGGCTAATTTAAAACATTTGAATATAAATCTATGATAGTTATCAAGAACTAGATTGATAGATAGTTTTATAAAGGAATTCACTCACATGTAAATTCTAATTAATTATATATTTAAAAATTTTAATAATTCCAAGTTAGTGGAACATAAGAGCGAAATGCCCAACTTCTCGACCAACACAAAGAACTTCATTCAAACCTCATCAGAGGATCTAGACTCAAAGACATCATAGACACTATCATCTCAGAGTCTATGAACAACGATTGGGGACACCTTACTATTCAAAAAGTTATCTACATCGCCAAAAAAGTCGCCTAGATCAACCCAGCCCTAATCTTTAAACTTAGAAATGAAGCCAAAATCAGAGCTCACAACCTAAACAACCACTACGTTGCTAACTGGCTAGAACTCCTAGCCTAATCCCTCTACCTAGTTTAAGTCAACAACAAATGAATCCCTAAAGCCTAACAGCCATTCTCTGGTTTTTTTTTAACTCCTCAACTCCGGAGTTCATTCCACAACCCTATTCCCCCATTAACACAAATATTGATTTCAAACCACTCACCAGTGCACTTTCACAATTTCACAACAGGTTCTCTCAACAAGAGATCTCGAACCTCAACTAACAATTCATACAGGAAGAGCAGGAATACCTAGCTTCTCAATGCGCCATTCTCCAAGCGCCAATAGACAAGTCCAGTTCACTAGACTATGACTCTGAAGCTGACATCTCCATCTATGAAGGAGATGAATAATCCTTGACGTCCTCTAATACGTAACGAAACAAAATTCCTATTCAATAGGAACCCCTAACACTTATTAAGGAATCACCCTTTAATAAGATTTCTGACTAGGAAGAATTTAAACAAGATTCCTAATTAATAATAAAATATTAATCACTATTAAATATGAGTAACTAAAGAGATGTCCAAATGAATGACAAAGCCTCCACAAAGTTCAAAGAGCTTCCAGACTACTACACAACTAAGACTGACCTAGCATTCAAATCTCTCATATACGACGCAAATAGCGGCACCAAAGTTTCAGCCAGAACTCTATTCAAAGCACTAGAGTTTAAAGAACAAATCGTCTCCCTCAGAATCCAAGCAGCTATTCAAGGACTTTCCAACACAATTGCCTACTACTTCGAAAAACTCGAAGACATCCTTGACAGAAAAACCAAAGCTTAGCACACCATAGCTAAGACCCTGACACCCCTAAACAAATCAGAACCTTTCTCAAAACCATTGACAAACTTAGATCCTACGACTAAGATGTCATTATGTACTGCGACACAGACCAAGACCTCATGCTCAACACAAACAAAATAAGATTTAAAACACCTTGGAACTTCTCCAAGAACCTCTCAAGCGATCTCATCTTCTACATGAAAGAAAATTTTAAATCCTTTATCTCCCTTGGCCTTATTAAATTCTCAGTTAAAGCCTTTTAAGTTTAATCATCAATTAAATATAAACATGTCGGTGACGACTCCGTCACCATCTTAAGATAAGACCGAAGAAGACAAAACCAATTCATGAGTAGAAAAACAAACAACAAACAATGAAAACCAAAAAGACCCAGAAGAAACAACAAAAAGAGAAGAAACAACCAAAGGAACTGAGTTCCTTTTTAATGATATGCTCGGGGGGCTTTAAGCCCTCGATGCGAGTTATTTATTTATTAATTATCTTCATTTAAACAATTGATGCTTTTTTTGTGATAAAAATATTTCGAATAATAATAGGTAATATTTTATAAGCATGAAATCTTAAAAAACAACATAGTAATAAAATGAGTTAGCTAAATCATTAGCTTTTTTTTGATATTCAATGTATATTTATAAAAAAATAAAATCCTATAGGTAGATGTAATGATTAAGATTTGTAAAAGCTTAGTTTATTATTAAGGATTGATTAACTTAATGAAGAATAATAAAGTAATTGAATATTTTTAAATAATAATTATCATTAATAACATTTTAATTAATCTCTTTATATAAGAAAATATATATTTTAGTTAAGTTTATTTTATATATAAACAATCATAAGAATGGAAAAAGTTTTTTGTTAGTTATTAATACATTTAGATTGTAAAACTAATCAACTCTGTAAGTTAAAACAACTTAATTTTTAATGTAAAAATGTAAATATCTTGATTGACTATTCAAGCTTTTATTGCATTTTGATAATTGAATGGCCTAATTTATACAAATTCAATTTGACTAGAATTTATTATGAAATATTTATAATGATGCCTTAAGTTATTATATATTATATAATTACCACATGAAAATATATATGTATTTTAGTTTATTGATTAAATGATAAGAATCGTCAATAAAATTTAAGTTATTTATTTTCATTAATCCATCTCATTATGAATAATAAAATGATATTTAGAAGTGACACAATTTAAGTGCATTTGTGCGTGAATCTATTTTTTATAATAAAGTACTGATAAAATTTTGAGACTTGGTCTCAGGAATCTCATATAAGTAGTCAATGAAGCCAAAATATTTTTTCAATGACCCACTTTTGACAATGTTTTTGGAAATTAATAGTTCAAGCGGACCAACTTATTTTTCATAACAAATTTTATAAAAGAGTGAAATCATTTGTTTAAAAGTGATTTATGAATAAAATCAATTCATTTTAACTTTATATTTATAATTATAAAATTCCTTGGCTTCTCTCTTTTTTATTCTTTTTCAATATTATTTCAAATAATTTCTATTTCTTTCACATTGTTAAATATTTTAAATTTCACATCTTCATCTTCGTGATAATGATTAGTGTTAATAAAATATGAAACTGATTTGCTTTCTAATTTTTACCAGATATTAATTTCATGAAAGTTCTTAGATATATAGTAGTTTAATTTATCTAGAGAAGTTCATTTAGAAATAAGAGTTTTTCTTTTTAGGTAATTATTTCAGTTATAGTGTTTTTCTTCGTATTTCTAAATGAAATTCATAAATTTATACATTTTACTATAAAGCAAAAACAATGTTTATATTAGAGATATTTAAAGGTAAAATGAGTCATAAAAAGCAAAAGGATATACCTATGTTCTTGTGGTATAATACAATACTCTAATTTGATTAACAAGAGTTCGAATTTTAGATTAAACCCGATTTTTTAAATAAAAGATTAAACTGTTAAACCAAAAAACAATTGCTATTGATTTGTTTGATAAATTTAAATACAAAATCACTCTTATACAAATGATTTCACTCTTTTATATAAATATTTCATAGTCAAGTCATGTTGGTGGGTCAAGTCGAAAATATAATTTTATTGTTTACCACACGATATAGACTCAGGAGTGTCGATTGTGGGGTAAATATCACATTATCTATGATATTAGATGAAAAAAAGTTCTCAGCAAAAATTTGCGCGTTCGAATACCCCAAAACCACAACATTAAGATTACAAAACCCCCATTTAAATTACTAAAGACAGATTTTATTGAGAATTAAAGGTTTTTAAAATATGTGGGCAATTGACCACCAAAACCGCAAAATAAAGATTACAAAACCCCTAAAATACTTTTTTTAATAAATTATTTTACATTACATCTAGAGTAATCTTAAATATTTAATATAGGTTCTTTTATATATTATTCTTTATTTTATACATAATTATGTTTATTATATTTTATTAATTCCATTATTTATAAATGTTTTTTGTATTCAATATTTTATTTTTATTCTTTTTATTTCCTTTATTTCATATATACTATAATTTACCTTGTATTTTATTCTTATTGAACCTTGATTTAATTGATAATTTCGGTAATTCTTAAATTAAAGTAATATATAGATCAGAAAATTGAATTATAACAATAAATTAATTTTAATCTTATTTTTATAATAAATTATTTTTATAATAAAAGTATGTGAAAAATAGGTCGAATAAAGATTTAATGTAAAAATTACATATATACTAGGAAGAGTTATTAAGGATCTAGTTAAAAGGCTTATATAGAGGGTAGGTGTGTGAGCTAAATTACTATTACTTTACTTTTTTACATTGAAAATAATGTTTAAAACATAACTGTAATTAAATATAAGATTAATTATTTTTAGTTAAGAATATCATCTCAGAATATATAAAGGCCGAGTGCTAATAATATCAGCATTGAGATAAATTATAATTCAATAGAGAGACTTACTCAAGTATTTCAAGAGTTGGTATTGCTAGAACATCAAGCTCCAAATGAAGATTACTTGGTATCAAGACCTAAGAAACAGCATAACATGGGAAAAAAAGAGTTGATGCAAAGACATATTCTCCATTTACTGTAAAGCTTTATAAGCCTTTACATCACAAGACTGGCATTGAGAACAAGTAGCCTCATATGGTCCAATAATCATGCGATCGTCTCTAGCAAGACCGACAACACATGTGACTCTTTGGGATGTTGGAAGATTTGTGTTTGCATATGTCAAGTAGTCTTTGTTGCATTGGGAGTAGGGGATCATGATGTGGCAACTGTATTAGAGCTGGGATTGGTTGTATAAGCGCAATGACAGAATGAGGAGTAGAGAAAAAAAGTCTTATATTCGCAGCTACCTAAAAATACATCAACAGCAACTCTCTTGGCATCTGAGCTAGCTCCCTTAGGTGCGAAGAAGTCATAGTGAAGCTCTGAAGTGCCAGAGTTGGTGAGAACCATTGTTTGAGACGCCAACGAGTGCAGCGCAAACGGTGAACTGCTTCAGGATTCCACTGCCTACTTATTCGTAAGCGCACTCCATCTGTATTGAAACCCTTTAGATAGCAGGAGAATCCGCCTAGGCGCCATACACTACTACATAGAGGAAAGCGATCAGTCAGGAGACGAAAAGGGCAGCAGACTAGAGAGATTCGCGGGTCTCTAATTAGGTTGATCAACATCATCGTTACAACTATCAAGTAAATGTGCACATGGCGCTGGCATTGACATAGGGTGGTACTAAAAAAAACTTGATCGTCAATTATCCAAGCTTCCAGGATACTTGTCTGAGTCGGAGATTCCATCTATCTACTTTTTTGAAGGATAATCGGGTGGTACTACTGACAGGACCCAGTCGAATTTTCGCCCTTTACTTCGTTTGCAATACTAAAATTCTAGAATTCAAAAAAGATAATATCAAGAAAAGCTGACCTGACTAAGCAATCATTAAAATTTTTTTAAAAAATAAAAGTAATGCAGAAATTAGATACAAAAGGATGCATTGATTTAATTTCAATTATGATAAATTATTAAACTGAGTTAGCTCAATTCAAATAGAGGTCCATCCTGGTAGAAATTTGTGCTCCATGCCATAGACTTCAAAGTTCAAATTATCTTTGCACATCTTTTACACAAAGCTATAAATTTCGTCTGGCTTTCTCGAATGCTTTCTTATAGGAGCTATCCACATTCTCAGCCCTATGATTGGGCACGTAATCTTTGACATAGCCTTTTTATAGCGATAATGAATTTTTCAAAACAATGTGTAGTATAAAAGCCCCGTCAATGTATTTTACCAGTCTTGATAATCTTTAACCACATACCTTCATCAACCTCTTAGCATTCATGCTTCCCTATGAATTGCTTTACCATTAGTCTGAGAGCCCTTTAGAAGAAGACACATTGAAATTATACACGTCTGCCCTTTTAAGTGGATCTATTAGCCAGCAAGAAAATCATTCAAAAATCCCATCGTCGTTTGCTGATCTGGTGAGAGATAGTAATCCACTACAATTGTTATATCTGTTCAAGCTTACTATTAAATCTGATGAAGATCATCATATCCTTCTTTTTTCTGAATTTATATTAGTGCTCCCTAAGTTCCTGACATCTGACATAGTCTCCCTATATCCTTTGTAAAATATTAAAAAATAAGAAATAAACTTACAAATTTGAACAATATTTCTGATTAGTTGTTTTGAATCCTGAGGAAATTCATAAATCTCTTATTGAAATTCGTAAATTTATTGCACAAACTATATTGATTAGAAATAGTTAAGTTAATAGAAAAGTCAAATTTGATAAAGTAAATGAAAATTCATTTGTGCAATATTATTTCATATAAATTATAAATGCTAACAATTGAGTAAAATCTCACTTTTCTACAAAAATTTGAGTAATTTTTCACTTTAATTACAAATCTTATGCAAATATTCCTTATAATTATGTTATAGTATAGTGTTGAGTTGTCTTAATGATTAAGTTTGATATAAGAAATAAAATTGTATATGAACTTACTATAATATTGAGGCTACCTTTACCATTGGAGTAAGTAAAGTTATTGTTTACATTTTATTTCATATAATTCAACTTCTGTAGATCCTGTATCTATGGGTACCTATTATTGAGATGGATGGCCTCGATTTCAATGGAATGACCTTTTTTATTATATGACATTTAAGTTCATTTGATGCTGCGTTGGAAATATTCAGGGAGTGATTAAGTTCTAAGGGGCTTGACTCTTTTGCCATCCTTAAGTTGCAGTTTTTGATTGGAAAAATATTTTCAAACTTGATATTGAGATACATCAAGAATCATGGCTATAGTATTGTAACTTGCCAGGGTTTTTCTGTTGTTAAATTATGGAGTTGAGCCATACCTCAATACTTCACCATAGGTCTTCAACTTTTCTTTAACTTTATCTTATTTGTTTCCCATTAAAATTATATGGCTTTTTTGTATATTTATAAAAAAGGAATTAACGCTTTATTTGAAAAAATTATGAATGTGATGAGTCTACTCACGCCAAGACTTGATACCACTTCCATCTATGGTTCCTCAAGATGAATGAGATGACAACGACGAGATGGTGCTTTAACCTATAATACAAGATATGCAAAGATGAGCAGAGCAGGGAGAATGCCTAGAGCTAGACATGGTACAGACTTCTCTTCCCACTCAGTGCCAAATACGATACTGATAGAAACTCATATCATGGATCTCACAAAGAGAATGTTTACAACTCATACAACACCTACTATTCAAAAGACAAACAACGGGCTTTTCAGACATCACATAAACAATCGAGCAGAGGGAATATTAATATTGAAAACTGTATTACTTGTGATTTTGATGCATTCATCAATAATTATACTCGCAGATTAACCTTGCAATTATAAAAATGATTAGGTTGCTATTATATTGAAATGTCACAAGAGTTTATGCTATTGTTTCGAAATAAACAGAAAAGTTAAATAATAATTTTTTTTGTTTCTAAATTCTTGTATTTAAAAATAATTTACCTTCTCCCAATTTTTTACAATCTTTTATTAATTCAATTAAATTAGATTATATATGTATAATTCGAGATCTATTTTACCTACTTTTTTATACTTATTATTATTATATATGAACAATTAAGGTGATTTAATAAACTTAAATGCCAAGGCTAAACAGAAGAAATCATTGGTATGAATTGATAAGGTTATCGTTAATAATAATTAAACTAGTTTAATTGAAGTAAGTACACTGGTTTCTGAAGACTGTAAATTTTACTATTTGTGCCTAAAGTAATGGCAAATTTAATTCCATTTTAATTGTAACATAAATATCAGTTAATACGTTTGCTAAATCAATTATTTTTTTATTTTAAAACTGTGGCTAAAAGAGAATCCTGCTCCAATTCTGTTCAACAATTGTTCCTTAGTTGAATTTCATTCGTGTTCAAGGCTTCTCTATTTTAACTAATTACATAGGAGAAACTGATTGCATATGCAGATAATATTCATGATGACATTTTAGGTAATTGGCTGTATGAAAGTGCTTAGAAGTGCTTTATTTAACAATATAATTAGTTTAAGAATAATCAGAGAAATTAATTTAATCTATTTAATGTTATTTAATATGTTATATTTGTTGAATTAAATTATTCGTGTAATTGTGTAAACAATAAATAATGAAATAAAGAAATTCTGTAATTACACACATATCAGTGATAGCAGTAATTACACCCCCAGATATTTACTTGTATGCTCCCAATGATGTAATGTAAAGCATGAAAGCGAGGAAACTGAAAAAGATAAAGCAAAAGCAGAGAAAATGACATTAAAAACAGCAAGAGAAACATTGAATAGGACAATCTTTAATTCAGTTTAATTCATAGAATGTTATACAAATGAAACCATCTATATCTATTATTATATTAACATTGTTTGAGTACTTTATTATTTTATGTTTATTAATAAATTAATAAAACTATAATATAAGAAACAATTCTGAACTATCTAATGAGTTAACTACTTCAACTTTAAAATAGTATCAGTGGACTCAATCAACTCGAAGAACTCAAGCCCAATAAATGAAATAGGTAGTGCCACTCGATTCTCAAAATGGCAAAAGTGTAGTTGATATGAGTTGCCACACAGAGACTTTTATAGCTTCAAGAACTATATTGTTGGAATTGAGAATGAGATAAGCCAGTGCTGTTAACTTGGGGTAGATTGATACGAAGTGGGAACATTTCATAAACTAGTTGGTTTCAGAGAAATAAACACTAAAGTGATTTACCTAATAATATAATTTAATTTAGTTAATTCAATTTATAAAATAAATTTAAGTTAATTAAAATCATAGAGTGCAATCGAAATAATTGGCAGACTATTCTTCAAGTAAGGATCTTTTAAAAGCAGTAGTTAAACAACAGGGGACAGGCTCTATTTGAAAGTGTAAGGAATATGATTCAATCACAAGTAGAGAAACAACGATGAAGAAGATCAGAGTGTAAGAGTAATCAAATTCTTATTTATATTTTCAATTACATTGTATAAGTTGTGCTTGATTATAATGAAAGTTTACTGCACGGTCAAGTAGATCAACTAGCAATTGAATCAATATCACAGTTGAATCAGATAGAGGACACGACTGACTAGATCAGTAGCGGCTGAATCAAGTAGGATAATCTCATCGATCTTTCTGTGATCTATCTAAAATCTAAATAATATAATATGTCAATCTATTGCAATAAATTACAAGAATATTATTGACTCTTTTTAATGTAGGAAAGTAAATAGAAATTGAAGAGTGAAGGTATAGTTTTTGGTTTTTAGTTAATGAAACAGCAACATGATTGGGAAGATGAGCAGCAAGCTTAAACACAGTAACTAGATCAAATAAAGGCAGAAGAAGATAATGGATATTAAATAAACTATGATTTGTAGAGAAGTCAAACTAAAACAATCAAAGCATATTATTTCACTCTGTATTTATTTGTTTATTTATTTTATATAATTTTTTTAATATATGTTTAGAATGAAAAATGAATGAATCATAAGAGTAGAGCATTGAGTTAATAAACTTGAAGATGAGAAATAACCCGTCCTTGTGACATCTAGAAGTTGTTAAGGTAATTATTACTCCAATCTGTGACTTTTGCTCAACTTGGAGATAGAGGAATTTGGTGAAACAACTTGGAATTTTGAAGCACTAAAGAGCATGAAAATTTTAGGGATCAAATCAAAATAATAATAGGTGATAATTATATATAGGGGAAGATCTTCTATAATAATTAGATTGTAATTAAATTTGAATTGGACATATTCAGTCTATACATGATTTTTTAACTTTAGTTGTATAAAAAGTGAATACTTCCTTATGAGAGATAGCATTGAAAATGTACAACTTGATCATAATCTTTTACTATTAAATTCTCTATTCTTACGAGAAATTTCTACTAAACCTGGTAAGTGTTCCCACTAATCTAAAAATACTTCTTAAAACTCAAAGATTTCTCCAATTTAAATCAAAATAATGAATATGAATATTATAGAAAATATTGACATATAATAAAGATAAAGACATTTAGAGTTAAACTAATAGGTTAAATGAGTAAACTAAATTATTTCAACATTATTACATTGAAAATAATGCTTAAATTCAAATGATTTAAATAAATACTTATTCAACTTTAATTATGTATATATATTCTCATAATATATAAAGAACAATAACTAATATCAGCAAATTTGGGCTAAATTTTATGAGAATAAATATACTTTCTTCAGAATTGAAAGTGTTGGTATGCTTTATTATGTAGCTCGTGATGAAGATTGCTTGATAATAGGTTCTTGCATGCAACGATGAATGAGAGAGAAAAAGTTTATCATATTTATCTGCCATTTAGAAAACCATAGTGAAGATGATGCAATTAGGGGAATAAAGAGGAAGAATGAGCTAATCTGGTAAAAGTAGCAAACGAGTTAGTTTAATCGTACTCTCTCTGCTACAAAGATTGATGGTTAGAACGATTTAGTGAAAAGAGAATACCCAAGAGTACAAATGGAGCAAGAATTCATAGAATGTGAAGGGTGGTTCAGCTAGATTATCGAGGAAGACTTGAAAGTAGAAGGGTATCTGTTCTCTAATCAAGCCAAGCTGAATATGGAAAGAAGCGAGGAGAAGAGGTCTAAGCTATGAAATGCAAAATAGATTAAAAATTACATAGCTAAAGGTGTGCTAAGTGGAGTCAACAAAGATGAGGAGAAATAATTGATTGATTAACCAAAAGAACTGAGATGATAGAATGAAGGTGGGAACCGCAATTGGAGCAAAAGATCAATAATTCTGAATTATACGAGTTATTTTTCTTCTTGTTATTATCTATAGTATTTATATTTTGCATTTTAATTACCTAAAGTATTTTACTACTACTATATTTGCCATTTACTGTGTAACAGCTCCATAGTCAACATTACATGACCGCAATAGAGCACCAAAAACTTTTGATTTACTACAAATAATATGACCTTATCTTGCAAAACTTACATTACTAGTCAATTTCTGGCAAGTTGGAATGTTAGTGTTAGCACATTTCAAGTTGACCTTAGTGTATTGTGAGTAAAAAGATCATGATGTAACAGCATTATATGCATAAATGCAAAGACTGAAAGATCTGTGATGATAGAAAGTACTGGATTCACTGCTATAAAAATATTATTCAACATTGATTCGCTTAGTTTATGAGTGTTCTCAAAGAAGTAGACTTAGATGAGGGAAGGTTTACCAGAATGAATGGGAAATCCATTGGTTTAGAAGCCAACGATTCTAGAGCAAACTATAATGTAATTCAAATTCCTTCTTCTCCTTATCTGTATGATCCTTATAGCTAATCTTAAATTATTTAGATACAAAGTGATTTACGTCTGGTGCCCTACACTAAAAATAGAAGAATCTCTCTATCAAATTTCTGTTAAAATCTTTGATAGCATCTTTAAAAGAATTATAATATTTGAGATGCATCTCTTACTTTTGAAATGTTGAGGATGCTTCAATTAAATATACAAATTGATAATTAATTAGTAGGTTTAAATTAATCTATTATTGCTTAAAATTTCTTATATAGTATCCCATTTTCACATTATATAATATTGACCTTTTCTAATAAATAATTTGAGAGTTTATACTTTGATTTCAATAGCATTAATATTGTTGTAAATGCTTAATCATTTTAATTTTATGCTTAATTATATATTTATAGAATTATCAATCATAAAATTATCATTTTACTTATTATATATAGCCCTAATTACAATTAATTTGTTGATAAAATACTACCATTTCTATAAATTCAGGAATCATATTGTTCCTAATAAAAAAACAAAAAATTTCCAATTAAAAATGGAGAATTAAGAATCCATAATCATTAAAGAATGTGAATTTATTCATTTTAAATTAACACCATTTAATATAATATGGTGATTTAAAGTAAATCTATTTTAAATTTAAACATGAAAACTAATATTGTTATAGTTGAATTAGGATGTTGTGTTTAAAAATTATATATTAATTTTCTTAACTTGGAATATATTCAAATTTAATTACAACTATTCTTTCAAATGACTGAATAATATTTTCAATGCTCTCATATCATAAAATTTTGGATTTAAATTTATTAACTAGAATAATAAGAATGAATGAGTGGTAGTCCTCAGAAGAAAACATTTTTGCTACTTGAGGAAATATTTGATTGGAAGGAGCAATCAACTATTGAGTATCACAAGAACATACATTTAAAAGAGCTTGGGCAAATGGTTTGTGTTATCTATGGAAATAATGATCTGATGTTCATATATCAGCCCCAAGAAAATAGAACATTCCATAGTTGTGAGAGAAAGTTTTCTGCATGTTTGTAGGAGACGCCATATTTCAATTTCTCCCAATTGCGTTTGCAATACCGAAAGTAATAAACAGCAGAATTTGCCAAAGATGAAAATGAAATACTCGAAATGGAGTGCTTGAAAAACAATTAGAGCTCTGAAGATGAGGAAGAGGATCACAATGACGATGAAAAAGACAGTAATATCTTATCCTAAATCAACATATAAGATGACCAAGATAAAACCAATACTACAAATCAGGAGGGATGATATATTAATGTAAATATATTACTAGTTTACATGAAGAATAATATATAGGAAGAGTCAAAGAATCTTTTGGTTGAATTGCATGGCATTAAAATTTTTGGAGTTAACGTTAAAATTACAGTGGAATTCAAGGAACATATGCATTTATATGGCAACAGCATGTATTAAATATTACTCCCATAAGTTGAAGAATCTTTCCATCGAGTAAACATGGAAATGTTTGAAGAAACAGACGAATTAATCAGTAACATATTCACACATCAAAATTAAGTAATGAGAATTCATAGTTAGGATAAAAGCAATATAATATATAATAGCAATTATTACAACTCAAATAATCTCTAAGTTCTATAGTACACAGCTTATAAAATCCATCTATTTTACATTTTAAAAACTCTTAAATGCATATCAACACTATCTTTTCAATTAAATATTATCTATAATTATAAAATATTAAATGATTTTTCAACATAGTAATTTTAATTAAATATGCTCTAGCTTAATTATCATAAACCAATTCACTTTAATGTTGATAGAATTTCTCAAATTCAAGGCAAACAATTAAAATGTTACCTTTTAAGCTGCTTAATCAAGATGCATTTGCATCTCCAATAACTTCTCAAAGATATCAAAGAACTGTGTATAAATTAAGCGTGATAGTGCTGCTTTGACAACAATTAGGTAGTTCTTAACTGTTGCAGGCACACTCCATCCATGCTTTTGTGAATGTAATCATAGCAATTGATCGAAATTATAAATAGAATATATTACTTAACATTTATAATATATCAAGTTAAATATAGAATTGACTGCATAAGATAAAAATTGCTGAATAGATTTGGAGAAAGGCAGTGAACAACTTAAAGAGCTGCTATGTTGGCAAGTTGATAGAGAAAGGCAGAGAAATATAACAAAACTGCACATTATCTAATATATCTATGGGAAAGCATAATGGTTTTAAATAGTTATCAGCGAGGTAGAGCATAAGCCAGGAAGAAAGAACTTTACATCAATGATTTGTATGAATATCAATATAAATTTGATAGTTGCTATTGAATACTTATTAGTTAATTAATATAGGTTTATAAAGTTAAGTAAAGTGAGAATTAGTTAGACAACTTTGGTTTTGGAAATTTGTGTAGAAATGATAACGAAATAAAGAGGAGACTATTGATTAACATAAACGATGAAATATAATAAAAAAGACATTAAGTATAGATATCTTAATGTGAATTATTTTTATTGGTAACCGATTTTTATATAATTGCAAGGATAATATTAACAACTACTTACAATCATAATTATTTAATAGTTTATGCAACAAATCGAGATGAATAAATATAAAATAAACTAATAAATAATCAAAAGTAGGTAACGGTAGGAAATCTGATATCTTTACCATTATAATAGAATAGACTTCAATTAATTTAAAAAATTTATAAGTTTTTATTAAGATTAATAGCACATCAAAATTAGAGCAAATTTATAATTAAATAGCAGAACATTAAATAATTTTCAGCAAATATTTCAAGATTTTTCTAGTACTTATTTTTCTTTTTTTGTTAATTAAACATATAATATGAACATAGATGTTCCAATAATGTAAGGCAAGACCATCATTTAAATTGTTTGATAATATTTATTAGTGAAAGGAAAATTACATGTTTTATTGAAACTCTCTCAATTTATGTCTAGAATCAGTGTTTTATTTCGAATTATATAGAAATGATATCATATTATATAATAATTATGGGCATTTATCAAACAAGCTTCCTTCATATTATATTTATATCAAATTAAAGCTATTTAAATCCTACTTATAAAGTGTATTTCCTTGTCATATATACTAAAATTTGATTATTTACAACACTATTAAAAGAATGTAAGGTCCCATCTAACGGAGAATTGCCAAAATAATAGAGTTAATTGAAGGAATAACCGAGATGATTATGTAGTTTCCTAAACTTTTAAATAACATTATTAAGTTATAAATTTATAAGAATTTGTTATCTCAATCCGTATAATGACTTAATTTAATTATGGTTAAAAGGAATGCAACAACCAAATTATGTTTTGCTCTGAGAATTCATAATTGCCATTGAATGTTATAATTCATAATATGATCTCAAGCTAAACTATATTTCATAAATATGTTTAAAGCTTCAAAATTATATAACAATATCAATCAGTCATATTTCAATTTAATAACACAACAAATTATAAGAAGTTAAATCCGAATCCCTAATAATTATCCAATTAATGCTGTAAATTTCAATAAATAATAGACTAACCAATTCAGTTCTTATCTGATGAGATAGCAGGCACAGCATTACTTCTTGATTCATTCGATAAAATCATCATCATAATATCTTAACAGTTATTCTTTTATCCAATATTTTTGTTTTATTAATAAACCATAAAGGTTTCAAATTTCAATCTATAATTGATTCTTTTCACTTTACTTCTATTTTATTGAAGTTTATATGGATGATTTAACATAAACAACAAATCTAACAATAGAATTTTAAGTTGCTTCATAAATTGAATGTTCATAGCTAGTTCAAATTTACAACTATTATTGCATAAAAAAGTGAAGAAAACAACTTTATAATCTTATTACAATGTATAATGTAGGTATAATTTTATCATAATATTAGATATTAAATGAAATCTGACCATACAATCTTTTTTGTGTTATAATAACTTGGTTATTATTTATCTTTACTATTTATTTGTAACTGCATTTTCATATGTTTATTGTATATAGATGTATAAAACATAGAATAATGACATGTAATCCAAAAATTTAATCTACAACAAGATACTTAATGCCATCTAGACTTTTCTGTAAAATATACTGATCTGAACCTTTGCTTCATTAATCTAATCTCTTTGGCTAAACTGAATTTCTTGTTGATCTGCTCATCTGAAACTGCTGATAAGAAACTAAAATCATTCTTGTAGTCAGATTCCTATTGTCCTGTAAAAATATCCTATTGTAGATTGAGTTTTCCTATTACTTGTCATAAAACATGCATTTTGAGATTTTAAATTTTTCTGATATGAATATAATAAATGGAAAGTTAAATATTTATGGCTTAAATTAATCGTTCAATAACTTGTAGTACCTTAGGATGAAGTCTAGTTATTTTGATACTTAATTGTTTCTTTTGTTATAAAATTAATAAATTTTATAAATTATTTCAGAATTAATTCTTTTTAATGTAAGATTGTAATAATTCTTAATGAATTCTTTCAAATTAGCTACTCATTTAATGCAGCTAAGATTGAAAATAAAGTTTTCTAGATAATACTTAATTCATTTGTGGTCATCTGAGTTAAACTTGTAACTGATTAATTATGTCAAATAGGCGATCTTAAAGTATAGTTTTGATATTAACAGTTTTCCTTTATCTTAATTTTTTAAATTAAGCCATAAATTTATTAAAAATTAACTATATTACACGTTTTAATACCAATTCAAAGATTGAATAGTCTGTTTAAAGTAATTTAAAGTTTTTAAAACAAGTATTGCTTAATACTTTATATTATTGTAAATTTTAAATTAATATTAACAAATCCGATGACAACTCATATCTACATAACATTCAATTATTTTTGAAATGAAAAGAGATTTTAAACATTAATTAATAAATAATTCAAAAATGAAATAAAGCTAGTTTAATGGAGGAATGAAAATAAATATACAGAATTTATAATTTCTAATAATCTAAAATTAAACAAAATATAATTTATAAGAGCTTCTAATATAAACTATATTATCAAAAATAATTAACAAATCATTATTATCCAATATTACTCATTAAGTTATAATCAATGACTAGAGATGAATCCTATTACATTGAATAATGATAAGCTATGATTTACAAGCTTCCTTTTTTCAATGTTGGCACACTACTTTTTAAAATAGAAGTTGTCTTTAATATTTATATACTACTAAATAAGAAAATGAATTAAGTGAATTTGATAATATAAAAATTAATAATATATATATATATATATTTATAATAATAAGTAATTTCTTTATCAATATTATAGCATAAAATCAGATATGAACACACAGACAGAAGCAAGGATCAAGAAGCGCTCGGATTGAGGTGAATAAACACCAAGAAAATATGCTGAACAAACAAATGGGATCAAAAAGCAAACACAGGAATGCACATAACAATCCAAGCAAGAGAATCAACGAAGCAAAAGCGGAGAGGTAAATGTTTGACTATATGGATATGGTTCAGAATGCGTGCATGCAGATAATATGAAACTGAAAACATTATAGACATTTATTAGTGATATTTTAAGATTTTTACATCATTCACACAAAGAATGAGTGGCTCCTAAAGTTACTAGAATGATTACAATAGTATGCTGTTTAAGGACAGGAACAATATCGAGAAAGTCTCAGCAAAGAGATTTCAAGACATAGAAGAAAAAATGAACATTAAAAACAAATATTGGTACTTGAGGTCAGAAAATCAAGAAAACCATTGGATAAAGATAAATGAATCTTGGCAACATGGGACATGATTCCGGGTAGACACATCCAGAAAGCCACTCGAGAGGTGCGCAAAAGCTAAGTTGAAGAAGCGCATTTTATCTAATAAAAGACCTCCCACGTGATACTTCCCACCTATCGCCCTGAATGACAAAGGATTCGTTCAAATAGAGAAAAGCATTGGCTCAACAAACTGGAAGCTAGATAACAGCAGATTTTGGAGAGATGAGCAGGATGCAAAGTGCATTATTATTCCAATAAGCTGCTAGATTAGCTTAAAAGGATGCATAAATTGGATAATACTAAGAGTTTCAAGAGAGTCAAGAATCATGGAAATAAACGACTCTAGAGAAAGTTGGAAGTCTTAGTCTAATCTACAAATACAAAATAATAGGTCAACACTATGGTGATAACAATATTAAGGAAAAGGTACTTTACAGACTAAATTGTATGCAAATCAGAAACAAATCAAATAAAAGTAATGGCAATACTAATAGCTAATCACTTAGCATTTGAACTTGTGGGTGAACCCATCTTTCAGATATTTGCCAATGATTGGATAAAAACGCAACGATATTATTTGATGTTCAACTTAGAAATAGACCTCATATAGTTAGAGAATTGGAATTCAAAGATTACAGTGGACGAGAAAACGATTGAGACAATCACTGTGAGAAGAAATGAAGCGCTATGGTTACAGAGTTCGGAATAGAAGTTCAGAAATGGAACAAAAATTCACAAGTTGAAGTTTGGGATAAGCTCGTTCTAGAGAATGGAGCTTAAAAATAGATGGAGTTTATCTAAGACGAGTGGGATATGAGTTTCAGTCGATAATATAATCGAGGAAGGAGCGGAGGTCGAAGACTACCTATTTTTGTAGAAAAAGAACAAAGTTGGTTAGTCAAAGGAAGCAATAGAAAGAACAGATAAACCCTAACAAATCTAAAACCAAGTGGGAAAGGACCAAAAGATTCTGGGATCTAACCAGGACCAGTGGAGGAGGAACACAAGGAGAAAGATTCTAACTAAGAATGAGGAGGAGTAATCATTTAAAGAAGAGAGAATTTGAGAATTGCAACAGTATAGAATTGCATTTTGCTTTTATACAACACTGTTTTTAATGGTGAATTTTATTTTATCTTAAGCTATTATCTATCTATTTTAGTTTATCTAATTATGAATTTTTAAATTTAACTTTTTATTGATATCTATATTCCTCTAATTCATGCTTATTACTACTCTATTATTTTTAAATTCTCTTAAGAAATTAAAATCATTAACTTATAATAATATATATTGATAAATGCAATAGCTTGAATCTAAGACCATTTGATTTAAATTCTAATCTTGATAAATTAAACCCATGAATTTAGAATGATCTTATCTGAATACTACTTGGCTATGAATAGTGATAGTGAACTACAAAGAAACTTGATAGATATAATTTAATTGCATATATGAATGGAAGAATTAAAATGCTATCATTTCCTTTTACTCAAATTTCCTAATTAATCTACAAAATAACTTACAAATCTTTATCTTTAAAACGTTTACTTAAATTAAATCAAGATAATATGGTTTAAATATACTCGAAGTAATAATTCAATTATTAGAAAATATTTTGGGAAATACGGGTCTATTTTTAATATAAATACTTTGGAATTATTTTTTTAATATATATTTATAATTAGACTAAGAATTTGTTTGAATATAATTTGAATGGCTGTTGTATGTCTTAAATATAAATATCCAATGATAAGAAATGTTTTATTTTTATTTTTGTTAATTATTGAAAAAATTACAAGAAAGAATTGGCTTGTAATCTTATTATGATTAAAAAACAGTAAAAATAATATAAGATATTAACAATATAATAATAAAATGATATTAGATAGATAGGTAGATAAAATACTTAAGGTAAGAATAGGTTACTCTTAAATTTACCACTGATATAAAGACAAAGTATAATTCATTAAAACTACTCGACTTCAATATTTTTTATTGTTCTAGGCTGTATCTATATCGTTCTGGTTTAGCTTCTCTTTCCATTTTCATGCTTTTCGTTTAGCTTCTCCTTTACTACCTCAACCTGATTACCTTCTCCCATTTGCATTATTTTCCATTTGGTTCTCGATGAGTTTTAGTTTTTATCTCTCTGATTTCTTCTCTCGTTTTCTCCCCTTTGATTTTGTCTCTGGATGATTAAGTATTCCACTTCTTCTGACAAGTTCTTGTTTATCTTACTGAATTTCTCTTCCTGGTCATCGAATACTTTGTTCATCTCTATTTAGATTCCATTCTCCAGATCAATTTCATCCCATAAGTCTGTTTGGGAGTTCTAGTCAATCATCTAAGTTCCGTTTTTACCCCATTCTACCTGCCATAGTGATTCATTTCTTTTCTCGGTAATTTTTTCTATGATCTGTTTGTCAACTTAGATCACCAACTTCCGAGTTTACATCTTTATATGGTCAATTTCCAAATTATAAATGAGGCAATATCTTTGCATGCTAATCCAATTAGTAATATTTTCAATAAAATAGGTATTATTTTAATTAATACATCGTTAAGAAAATATGAAGCAATACAAAAACTATATATAAAAATATTTAATAAATTGCAAATGTTGATGATAATTATATTATAATATAAGAAATACTTCAAGTTTTATTAAAATATTGTGATATTCATAATGTTTTATTTATTAGGTTATTTGATTTTGTTGAAGAATTGTTAATAATCTAAAATTTACTCATTTATAATTCTATTAAATTATTGAGTAAATTACATTTTGTCAAATGATTTGATATAATTTGTATTTAATTTATAGGATAAAAATCTTATTATATTCATTTCTAAATCTTTAAACATCTATCATTTGATTAAAATAATATATGACAAAATTAAAATAATAAATTGAAAATTATAACCATATAACTTTTTTGCTAAAATGAATTATCATTTACTCACACTTAATATTGCATTTAGTATAACTATGATAAGCAAAAGTTAATTTATAAGTATATTTTTAAGAAATAATCAAACAATTAAACCAATACATAAAATGTAAGATAAACGAGAAAAGTTGGGCAATATTTCTCGGTTGCCTTGCATTTCTAGTAAATAAAGTTATGGAAAATAATTAAGATATTAAAAATTATAAAATACAAATGTATTAATCAGTTAAGTCAAATTAATATTTAAATTTTTACCAAATCCTTCGCGAAAATCTGGAAGATTGGCTTCCCCTACAACTCCAACGCAAGTGGTTATCGATTATTATCGCCATGACTCCACAATCTTTAGGATTATTGACTTAGTTTTTTCTAGTTTGTTTACAATCCTCTCGTTATTAAACTTTTGTACATTACCTCCGCTGCCAGATTTTTTTATCTCGTTCAGGTGCTTCAAAACTATCGCTTTAATGCCAACTCTCTTTTTTGAGTCGTTTAGCTCGAGGTTCTTAGAATCTTTAACAATTATTATAAATATCCAGTTCATACAGCTCTTTAAGCAGCATGACAACAAGTTTGAATAATGATAATCTTAAAGTATTAAGGGTTAATTCAGAATCTATTGTTCTTTTCCTTCAAATTGGTGGATCCAATAGCCTTCTATAAGTGTAAGATTCCTTTGTCATTCAGGACTATGGGTGGAAGTATAAAATGTTAGTTCCACTCTTGGCTGAACCGAGCTTCCATTATTTGATTCTTGCATTTCTCCATAGTAACTTCTTGTATGTGTTTGTATGGAATTAGATCTTCAAGTTTCCATTCTTATTTTATCTCTCTCTCAAATGATTCTCCCGTCTCTCTGACCAGAGATCCCATTCTCTTCGCCCCTTCTTCTTGGTTCTTCTCTTTCACAGCATCTCTTCACTAACACTTTCTCTATTATGTTTCTGGTACTAGGTCATCATAAATTGATATTATTAAATATATTTTTAAATATCTTGAATAAAAAGATCTTTCATATATACTAAAAAAGCTTATAAATTATAATAAAATTGATTTTCATTGCTTTTCAAAAATAAAAGAGTTTGAGCAATATATTAAATTAATATTTTCAATAAAAACTTCATAACATAATTACTAATTAATAATAAAAAAGTCTTTTTACCAAATTTGACAATTTTAATAATAATTATATAATGAATTTAAATAAAAAGAATTAAAACCCCAAGAGTATTTTTTTGAATTAAGTTGAATTTGAATTTTTAATAAATATAGTATATTAATTATTATAAGAACTTTGGTTGCTTTATGTAAAATTATTAAAGTACTAATATATATATAGGCCTACTATCAATAATCAAAAAGCAACCAACTTTTAAGGCCTGATTTAATTAAATTTTATTTGAGTATATTAAGCCTTAATTATTATTATCAATATCTCTGCCACATTTAAAGATGCTGAGCCCAGATAACACAGTATCGCACAAGATCATACCCTTCCTATCGTCTCCATCGGTGGAGATAAACCCCCAGCTCCTCCCACCAATCCTCCGCGCCGCCCTCGAGCCCTCCCACATCCCAGACGCCGCCATCTTCGGGACGAGACTCAGATGCCTAATGGACAACCTATCCTTGGTCGCAGATCATACAAGGAGATTGACGACATGGTCCAAACCATCTTTGGCAGGAATGTAACCACTCAATACCAGGAGATGGTAGACCACAGTATTCAGCTCCATCCTATCAGTCCGCAAGCTGGACTTTCACGACGACATAGCCTACTTGAAGGAGATGGAGGGAGACTTGACTAGAGAGGCAACCCTGAGAGTAACGATGGGAAGACACAACGATGGAGACGCGCCCAAGGTCAGAGGTGGGGGCCCTTCCTAATAGATACTGGACAAAACCCCAACCGCCATTGAGGATTTCACGATGGACCAGACAATGAGGCCTTCAAACATTGAAGATCAAGAGTGGACGCCCTCAGAGCATGCAGGATGAGAATGTGCCGATTCCTAGCCTGACTCCTCATCAGTGAGCTGCCTGTCTCCAGACTTGCATCGATAACTGAACGAATTACTAGAGAAAATAAAACGATCTAAGAAATAACGAATAAATCCCTAACGGACACTCAACTAATAACTTAATGACTAAGAGTTTCTAAAAAAGCCAAGCAAAAGGCCAGCTGATAAAGACCTCCAGGAGATGTTCATAAGAGCCCCCCTCGGCCAGTGATGCATACACCCTCACGGATTTCCTCTGGTGCTATGGTGCTATTAGGGATTCATTTAGAGATTTCCTCTAATCTAGAGGAGGAACACAAATTAGCGCTGAACGCTTTTCCCCCACAAGGTCAAACAGGCTTGACTCAGGAAGAAGGACATTCTAGGCACCCCTGATGACTATAATTTTTAGCGCCTAATGTCGACATGGGCTGGATCACCGGCGCCTTCATCTATTCCTTGGTCGCCCTCGCCACCTGAGCCCCTAGGAGGCCTGATTAGGGGTAAGTTCATTTACCAATCACCATTGGGGGATCATCAATTAATTAATTAAATATATTTATATTTTTAAATTATAGAGAAAAAGAAAATTGAGCGCAACTCCGCCAGGGCGTGTGCTATGTGCCCCGAGAACCCAAATTCCTCCTAGTTTTGAAAGGGCTACAAAATGACCTTAAGTTGGCCTCTCTAGCTCAACATTTCCTAAAAAACTCGAAGGCAAAAAAGTCTGGGAGATTTTGTAAGTTTAAAATTTGATCGTTTAATTGTTTAAATCAAGGGTTTTATTATAGTTTAAAAAGCTGCCCTATTTTAATTAATTAAAACTAAAACTTTAATACTCAAATTCGATTATAGAAAAATGGAGTGCTCCCACTGCACCAGACCCTAGCAGGAAGACCCACGCCAGTTTCGCCAAGATCTTCTCTTACTATGATAGGGTCAGGACCTAGCAGTACATCCCTCCCTTCGACAGCATTATGGATGTGTTAGATCCCCCCACTAGAGGTAAACGATGGAGTTGTCATGGCATGGCTCTAGTTCGCGAGCTTCACTCCCACATTCATGATATAGGTACATTTTACTGATAAGTGATTGATAAAACATTTTCATAATTTAAGCATTTAAATATATTTTTCACTAATCTCAAACACCCCTCTAATTAAGCTAATGGGATTTAACTTTTTTTTCCATGTTTTAGTACATTAAACAAATTATATTTTCGTAATTTCGAATTATTATTGATGCAAGTCACTTGTAGACGACTTAAATCAAAACTTATTATTTCTTTATTTTAATTACAAATTACAACTAATTCACCCAAATTGCTTAAAATTATACTCTTGGGTTTTATAAAATCACAAATAAATTATGATATAAATTTATAAATGAATGAATGAGAGGCACAATCGAAGCCATCATTATATTTCTTGAAATTGAACAGCAGGTTATTGCCACACTTCTCCACAAAGAAAGCTAAACATCATCTGCGCATTAGGGTGATAGTGAAAGTGCATTCAATCAATCTACATTAGTGGTTCAATTCAGTTTATGATAAAGCAGGGCACATACTCTCTACATAATTGGGATATTGAGTGAGAGGTTTTTTTGCTCTATTG
The DNA here is from genome assembly GCA_000711775.1 of Oxytricha trifallax. Classification (NCBI taxonomy): domain Eukaryota; phylum Ciliophora; class Spirotrichea; order Sporadotrichida; family Oxytrichidae; genus Oxytricha; species Oxytricha trifallax. Next base: position 40,836 of record ARYC01020437.1, read on the forward strand.
CTTTTGCGATTTATCACCCTTATTATTGATAGATTTTCTCTATTATAAAATTGCATTAAATGTGTTGATGATTTGGGTATATTTCTTCTAGTGATCATCATCAAACCAACCTCTTAATCAACTGCAGTTTTAATCACTCAGACAAGTGTTCTGGATCGTGAGATAAGTAAGAATCTTTGATTTGCAGACCATACTACACCATTTACCCAACCGCCTTTCACATGTTTTGTATGTTGCTGCATTTTCGTCGTTCAACGATCTCCTTGAAAACTGATGCATTCCTCTATATTCAATTTCGCTTTCTTCTGATATCAGTATGAATTCCACCTTGTTGAAGTGGAGGCGTCTTCGTGAAATCCGATTAGTTTGATATGACTTTCGGGGGAGGTTTATTACTTTCTAACAGGCACGCTCAGATTCCTCTGTTATCCTCCATACTGATTATTCAGTCATTTTCCTCTATTCCTATTGCGTTCACATATAATTTTGTTTTTCGAATGCTTGGCTAAAACTTAATTGCACCAAGGTAGCACTCTCACGTGCAAAGAGATTCAACTATGATTTTAAGAGAACTCAGCAGTGAATTAAAAACTTTCTCGCACCACTCTTTATTCAGTTTTACAGCTTATATGGAGAACATCAACTAGAACTGGAATGCTTAATCATGTTCTTCATAATAAAATGCAGCAAAGACCCCCTATAAATACGCAGCTATTATCATTTCTACATCACAAAGACCCGCAAGTATTGTCGGTAACCCAAGAGATGATCAACCTGTTGTTGGCTTAGAGTAAATAAGGAGGAGCGCTCAATGATATTTCTGGTTTGTTGATGCTTTTAATTATAAAACTGTTCATTAAACATGCTCTAACGGCACCTATTTTTGCAGGCTTTATCTGTGAATAGCTGGGTGCCTGCTTGAGTGGCATTTAGAGAAGACCTTTTTTAGTATTAGTGGACCTAATCTGCTAGGTTTCGCATCGCAAAGGAATGTGATTTAGACTTGTCACAGTTACATTATCTTGTAGTTATTATAATATTTTCCATGGTTAGTTGTACTAATATTAATAAAATTTAATTTATAATCTTGCTACTATTTTGCTAATTAAAAAAACACTTTTAAATTCGGCTAAAATCAACAAAATAATTTAAATAAATAATAATTGTGTTTTAATAATAAAATTTTCTTGAATTATCATTATTTTACTTATATTTAAATTAAACAACTTCCTTAATCCATAAAAATTATTCTTTTATATCGATATATTGATCTAAAAAATTAAAATTAATAAATTATATAATCAAATTATAAGACAATTACATGATAATAAAAATTTAAATAAAGAAATACAAAATATATGAATATAACAAGAGAAAAAAGAAGATTTTTACAATAGTTTAACTATGAGTTTCAATCAAAAGAATCTATATCATAACTCGTAGAGATCTATTTAGAACGATATAAAAGGCATCAATGATATTTTTTTTTTATCTAATCTACTCGGTAATAAAATTGTAAGCATAGCCAGATGTCTCAAAACTATGTCAAATTGTGATACTTCACAAATTCAAGTTCTTACATGGGACAATGTCATAGAATGGTAAAGTAGAACTATAACATAATCAAAGATTTCTTAAGATCCTTTTACCTTTGATTGATCAATAAGAAATTATAACATGCATTATAGGCTAGTGACAATGATATAAAATAAAATTACATTTTAAAGGTTAACTAAAAGAAAGAAAAATAAAAAGAGCTATGATATAGTCACTCTAAGAGGCAAGAAAAAACTTTGCCAAAACACCAAAAGGGATTACTATAATAAATAAATAAAGATTTTTATTTATCGGTATATAAGTGTGAATTTTCCCACTTAAACTCTTATGTTAACGATGTAATACCCTTCCTTACGCTCTAACTCCATGAAAAAATATTTTTTTCTCTAAATTTAGAGTGTTTTCATAGAATTTGTAATTTTCCAGAAAATATTATTTAATTTTTAATATCCTAATTTTGAAAATTGAAGCGACATCATTATAATTTTATTAGTTTTATAGTATTTTATTATAACTTATTCTTATGTTCTTTAATATCTTTTTAAAAGAATCTTAATGCTTCCTACGACACTAAGAAAAGAAAATTAACAAAGAGAAATTAGTCCTCAACCAATCGAATGAACTTTAAACTTAATTGATTATGTTTATCATCATTAATTTGCATTTTTTTGTTGTTGATATTTCATATAGTTTAATAAGAAACTTAAAGTTCAAATACATCTGTGACTTAATATTAATTTTAATGATATACCTATAATTGTGTGTTTTTATTCAATTATATCAGTTTTAGAAATCTAAATGTTTTATTATAGTCAATTTCCAAAATATTTTTAATATAATTACTATTATCCAATGCAATTAATATATAATATTTTTTTTTTTGATTATAAATGACAGAAATATCTTTTAGAATTAAATATGTTAAAAAGATAAAATAAGTAAAATCTATTGTTCGATTTTGAAATATATGATTTTTTTTTGTGTATTACTATTATTTTAAAAACCAAAAGTAAAATTAGCGAAATTAGTAACGTAGATCAATTAAATTATTAAGTTGATATAAGCATGTCAAAAATATCAATATTATTTGCTATTTATTTATCATCATACATACTGATTAAATTGATGACCGGTCGACCACCATTCAGTATGAGACTTCTGAATTTAATAGTGTGAAGTTCAATTACTACTAATCGATAAAGCAATCTTTAAGATAAGAACAAAAATTTCTTGGTGTAAATTGTGTTGCTAAACTTTAATTTTTTTAAAGTGTAAATTGAAGACTTTAAATCAATTCTAAACAATATAATTATTTAATTAAGCATTATCACGAGACCTCTAAATTGTCAGAGAAATTAATTAAAGTCTTAAAAGGGTGGTCAGGCTCATAAGTATATTAACTATAGAATTAAGAGAATTAATTAGTTTGGTGATACAAAAATCAGAATCTTTGGAGATGGAAAAACTATTATATTTGAGACCATTGCAAATAAGTTATTAATTTCAAAAATTAAATTTGACTTCAAATAATCAAATACTTATTAAAGTATTAACCCCTGTTATTATATCATTAATTTTATTATTTTTAAGGAACAAAACTAATTCAATTTAAAAAAAGGAAACCATTTGCATTAAATAATCGATATTTCATCAATCAAAATGCATTAGAGTATTGATTTATCTAGTGGAGGAAAATTTGATAAATTACTATAAAATCAAAATATGGCTTTATCAAGTTCTGTATTAAAATCACATTATACTAAAAACATGATTAAAAACAATAATTGCATTTAAACTGTTTAATTTTCCATAAATTATTTATAACATTATAAGCAGAGATAGAATATGGTAGTGGTATCAACTAAAATATTTAATATATTTTAAAATTAAAAATTAAAAATTTTTAATTTAATGAATTTAACTTGGTATGCATTAATTTAGCTGAAATAGTGATTTATTTCATAAGAATGAAAGTAATAATTTTGCTAAAACATAGAAATATATAAAAACTATATGTTTTCTAATTCATCGTCAACAAAGCATAACAAATTAAATTAACAAATATCTAGATAATATAGCAAATTCTCTAAATTAATGTTAATATTATGGTTACTAGCATCCATGATTTGCTGCAAATAAATAGCCTAAGATAGATTCCTCGAAATTGCTTGAGAGAATTGCGCTTTGGGCAGGCACTAAGAGGTGGAAGAGGTAAACTCAGAACAGCTGCTGTTCCATCTTTAAGAGTAATTAATGAAGTAGTTAATGTAATAAGGCATAAATCAATGGATAGATAATTTTTTAAAAGAAATTATAGAGGAGTGAGAAGAAGCAGGGGTGAATTATTAAATCTGCATACTTCTTCTTTGATTGGAGAGAGAAGATTAGAGGAAAAACATGCAAGAAGTATTGATAGACCCTTTGATCGAAGAAGTGAATCGGCAAAGTCATGAAAATTAAATAAATAAATTATTATAATAGTTTGGCAAAGAAAGAAAGTTTAGTAGTCTCAAGCGAATTTTTTAGGATAGGCCTTTTATTAGAGATGGAGAAATTCACTCTTCTATTATTGCTAAAATAGAAAACAATCGAAAAATTAATAAATAATAAAATCAAATAAAGGTGAATAAATTGATATATAAAAACAGTATTTAATTCAAGAAAATGAAACACTAAATAGACTAAAGTATTTATAAATAGAAAAAGTTTCTGAATAATAAGTCTACATTCAAAACCCCAAAACCCCTTAGTGAGGTTTATAAGTGCTTTGATTAGTAGGGTAAAGTTGGGTTTTATTAGAGTCAGTAGAGAAAAGGCAGGTTTTGTAAGTTATTAATACGTATTTAATGAATATTAGTTTAATTTAATCAAACGAATTTTATCTGCTTGTCATTGTTGTATTTCTTGAATCTAGCTTTCTTTAGTGGCTCAAGCATATCGTCTAAGGATTATCTTGGATATGCTGGGGCTCTTACTATTATCTTCTCTACAATCTTCTTTATTTCTTAGCATTCTTCATCTTGCTTTATGTGCTTCTCTGCTAGATTTATATTGTTTTTCATATTTTGTACCAAAGTAAGACATACTTTCCATATCGCACTCTAAAATTATTGCAGCTACTGCCCAAACATCCCACTAAATAGAGCCATTAGTCCATTTCTCTCTGATTGGGAAGTAACCTGGAGTACCAAGAACCTTTGCTAAGGTTACAATCTCTTATCTTAAGGCTCTATTAAAATCGATTACGACTACTTCTAATGGGCAAAGGTTTAGCATAACATTTTCAAGCTTCAAATATCTATGAACGTATCCAAGCTCGTGAAGTTCCTCTACACCCTTTATCATATAAGATAGAATATCATTCAAGTAGTCTGGGTATCTGTTTTTATAAAGATAATCTCTGAGAGTCATTTCAAACTTTTTTTAGCCTTAGTGCGATGAAACCAAGCCCTAAAATAACACCATCTAGTTTGAGCAAGTTCTTGCAATCTTTTTTTTAAGCCTCTCTTAGTACGATATATTCGTTAGCAAACTCATTTAAATACTGCTCGTTTTTAAGGAGATAGCTGAAAGGATATACTTTGTAGGCATAGTCATCAACCACTATGAGTTTTGCTTTTGCAGGTACGTTTATATGTAAGTAGTTTTCAATACAACTGCTAAGGTCTACTGCATTTAGTGCAGGAATATACATGGCTCTCTCTTAAAAGCATGCTAAAAAGACATTACCAGCAGGTTGATTCATTAATTCTATTCGCTTCTGCTTTTTGAGCTTCTCCTGTTGTTCTTTTTAAGTCTCAAGAGTATTAGATTTTCTTTTAGAGGGCACTAATTTCTGAGTCTCTTTATCTTAAATTAAGAACTCACTTTGGTGATGCTTCTGCATATGCTTCTTAGCTTTAACTGAGTGAGTATAAGATTTCTCACATGTCTTACACTAGTTCTTGCCATCAACCTTATCATTCTTAAAATACACCTTAGCCTTACCAGAGTGAACCTCTTTCATATGTCTCTTCAAACTGGAATCGGTCGAGAAGAAATTTTAGCAGTCTTAGCATTCAAAATTATTTTTTATCTTTTCAATCTGTAGATGTTCCTTGACTTACTCAACAACTTCTATTAATGTTAAGACTCCCACTTCTGCTGACTTTTTCTTGTTTTAAATTAATATGAAGAATACGCTTGCTTCAAATACAAGAGCTCTCAGCTATGCTTCCTTCAGAATGTATATAACTTATGATTTCTTATTTTAACCAAAGTTGAGCTATGATTAACCAGTTCCTAAACCAACTGTTTTACGATTTAAATTAGCCGCCATGTTTAAATTCAAATTTAAATTTCTATTATAAAGCTACTAGTGTAAGCAACCATACTTCTCTTTAATTTATAACTATAAATTTTCTAATTTTACCCTTAATAATTTTGATTTTGGTACCAACTCAGATAAAGTCTAGGTTGGTACTGGTACCAATTAAGTTTTGAACCAGATTGGAACTTTTTCATTAAAACCTCACTGGATTAAAACTAGGTACTAATTAAGTTTTGGTACTATTAAATTGGTACAAATTAAACTTAAACTTATTTAGTACCAGTACTAATTAAACTTAAACTATTTTAGTACTAATTTAATGGAACTAAATTGATAATAATGGAGCTTCATCTCTGAAGTCTGTTACAGCTTCTGCGAACTTTCTCCAAGTATTTTTAAAGGGTTAATCTCCTATAAGATGCCCATATTTAATAGTAAGATGTTAAACAATACGATCCAGAAGTCTATAAATTAAAACTTGAAATTTATTAATAGGAAGAGGAACAAAGATGGAATCAATGAGTGCTACAATGAAAAAGGTGGAGGCCCAAGAAATGATCTCAAGATTCAGGAGCAAGGAAGATCTCTATAGATACCTGATACTTCAGTTAACATTGTAAAATAAATTGATGATAATCAACATAATATCCAGTTGGTCTATTTCTTCCAACGATGGAAGGTACCAAAATATCATTCTTAAAAGCTATACTCTGTGATGAGAAGAAAGGCTTCAAAAACTAAGAGATTAAGTTGATAGAAATATCAAACTATCCAGAGATATCTCTCACTAATCTCTATGAGGATGCTATGAAAGATGAAGAGTTGGCAGTTTACCTTCCTAATAAGAAACAGCTCTCTTACAAACTTTCAGAAAGGAGCTTCTTCTTTGGTGTACTTGGTACTTTGAGAGAAGGTTATTTAAGAAAAATAATTGAAGAAGCTCACAAGAAACGCTACTCTATTTCTCCATAAGATTAAAAGAAGCTAGGCATACTCATAAATGAGAGCTGGCTTGCGAAGCTTAAGAAACATCCTTATCTCTCTAGTTATCTTTTATATATTACTTTGTAGGGAAACCTGGAACTGGTATACTCCTAATGAAAGAGAATGCAAAAGTTCAGAGAGAGAGAGAAAGTCTCAAACCATTCATTTACTTAGCAAGAGACTTTATAAAGTGGTTTAAAAACTCGATGATATGAATATAGATGCTGATGCTGGTTCAAAGAGAAGAAACATTGGTCCAAGTTAAGCACCAGAGGAAGAAATGAAAGAGAAGCCGAATCCTTTTAAGAGTTCGTTTGATATTTGAAATAATTCATTCATTTAAGTCTAACACTTATTAATAAACATTCGATCTACCCTTTCTTGCACTTATCGTAGTCTTGTCTTTACCCACTCTCTTGCAACTACTCTGTATTAAGTCTACTGTATCGATTGGTAGATCATCCATTAGGTGATACAGCAATAAATTCTTGTAGTGAGTCTTTATCTAAATCCAGTAGAATTCGATTCCATTAAATTGTGGACTGTAAGGAACGTTATACAGAGGAGTAATGCTTAACTCTTCATAAGTTTTATTAGACTCCTTTGTCTTATGAACTGATAGGTTATCAACAAACAGGATGATCTCTTGATCGTTGTACTTATCTCTTAGTTTATGTAGGAACTCTATATACTGCTCTCTCTTAATAGAGCGAGGGTGAATATCATAAGTTTCTAAGCCTGAATTTTCACTAATACCAGCTAGAATTGCATGAGTGACAGCCTTTACCATTTAGTCATTCACTTCTATATTATCATACTTCTTGTACCAAGACTTATTAATAAAGGTGTTGAATGTAAACACTGCCTCATCAGCATGAATGAACTTGATGTTACTATCTATAGCCCTCTGCATTTAATCATATATATAGTTAAAATTATTACTATAAAATGGCACTGTAAAATCAATCACTGTCTTAACTCTGTTGACAGTTTTGAAGGTAATATCATTCCTTCAATAAATATTTGCGATAGTCTATGGTGAGATATGCATGTCAGGAAACTTTCGATGAAACATCACAGCTCGCAAGCCAAGTGGGAAGTGTGCCCAATACTTAAGAGTCTTAGAATCGCAGAGATAGTCAATATCCTGCTAAGAGAACTTTTATCTTCTTGCAGGATGTTATCAAGAACCAGAATTGAAATCCTAAACAGCTGATACCTTACAGTTGAAGCACTCTTACTCAATAGCTTTGCAATCGCACAATAATTCATCACTGGTTTTAGTTAGTCTATATTAATACTCACACCATATCTAAGCTTAAGCAGTAAATCTACATATTTCTCATCATAAATAGACCCCAAAAATCGCTAATTTCTATTTCTCATTTTGCAAACTGGCCTAATTTCTCTACTAGCCCTAATAAAACCCACAACTTTACCCTACTAATCAAAGCACTTATAAACCTCACTTAGGGGTTTTGGGGTTTTGATTATTATCTCATTTTATAAAATTTCATATATAATTTTCAAAATCATTTGTAATAAAATGTAGAGGTTAAAATTAGAGAAAATGTTAGAGATTATTTGTTTGATTGAATTTATACAATTTTTACTCTGTCACGAGAAGCATATTCTTCCCAAATTTCTCAAACTAAATTTTTAAATACTTAAATATATTTGAACTTCGCTTGCTTAAATGTATTTCTTGTGTTAAACGAGATTACTTACAATAAAATACTCATAACTTTCTTTCATTTTTAAAGAAATATGATTATTTGAGTTGAAATTCAACAGAAGTTTATATTTCAAATACACTGATATATTTAATTCCATTTTAGCTTTAATTTCAGATATTATAAATAGAATCATTTATTTGATATATATATAAAAGTAAATTTATTTTCAATGATTTATGATCGATATATACGATTTAATTTAATCTGAGAATCAGAGATCTAACTCCTATTAGAAGAAAAGGAACCAGTCATGCCTTAAATGAGAAGAAGTATAGACATCTAATTTAATGGTGTAAAATTTGATAGTTCTTTAAGAGGAATGGGAGATAATAGTTTAACTCCAATGAGAGGAGGCTTTGAAGGAATACTCTTAATTAGAGGTAACAGAGGTATGGTCTTGCCAATAAGAGTTTGAGAGTGAAAAACTATATAGAGGTCGTGGGATGCCCATGAGAGGCATAACTCTTAGAATTTGAGAAAGATAAGAACACTTTCCATATCCTAAGATTGAAGGTTCTCTAAAGATTTTTACCTATGGCTAAAAATTAAAGTTGCTACCTTTATCAGCGAAATGATTGAATATATTTATATAATTTAAATTAAAGATAAATCCCTTTTACATTTCATTAACATGGGAATTGTAACCCCAAAAGTAATTTATCAATTCAATTTACTCTATATATAAAACCCCATGAGTAAAATATTTAATGAGAATTGAGGCATTTTTAAAAGTACAGAAATATATTAAGATATATATATTTCTAGTTTTTGCTTTATTTATTAACATTAAAAATCTTAAATTTAGAAAATGAAATAATTAGAAAGTTTTAGGGTTAGCCAGCGCACTAACCTATTGGACCTTATCTAAATCCAAGTTTGATGATTAACGAGTTATACTAAAAATAAATATTTATCAATACACTGTTTAATACTAAAATCAAACCATCAATTTTAGTCGTGACGTAGACGTATCTTAAATGAGTTGATGTGGCAATCAATGACGTGGCAAGTCATGAACTAGAAAAAATCCGAAAAACTACCTCGCCCCCCATTCCACTTCTCCCTGTACCGAGATGAATACTAAATAAGAGCCTAGCGAACTAGGAGTACTTCCCGCAGAGCTCGCAGAGATCTGCTTCCTGTAAACAATTAAAGGGGAGTCTGGAGAAAACGCTACCAGGTTCCACCGCTGCTGAGATAGGAGTCTCTGTCCTTTCGCTGTGGTAGCCTCATTAACCTGACCTGGTGTGGGAGGAAAATCATTATCGTTGGCTTCTATGGTTCTCATCGTCTCACTTTTGAAGGTTGAGCACCACCTTTATCTGCTCCCTATTTCCAAGGAAGCTGAACTCACGCCAGGTAGCTCATCAAATGCAGGGAAATCCTTAGCGTGCAGTCAACTCGAGGAGTTTTGGAACTGACATATTGAACCCCGCCGACTGGCCCCTAATGCTGTGAACCTAGCAACCCCTGGCTACCCTCAGCAGGCCTTAGTGTAGTAGAAAGCTCTATTAAAAGGTCTCCAGCCTCGGGCCCCTGTGGATCACCCTATCCTTATAACTTTCTAATTTAATAATTAAATCCAAGTATATTTTTTGATTATTTTTATTTAATTTTACTCTGTCAATTAGGTTGCTGTTTCTCCCACTTTCTTTGTGAAATATTTCTAGAATTATTATTTTTTTATTTGTATCATAAATTTATTATCTATGACTACTTGTCATTGTTTGAGTTTTTCATCTATGGAACTAAGAGATTTTCAATTATAATAAATGAACTTTTTGAGATGTCTAATTACTTATCAAAGACTTATTTAAGAGACATTAAATGATAAAAAATATAATATTGGGCAATCAGTCAATTGGGAATGATAAAAGACATTAATAGTATTTGTTATGGGTTAGAATCCCTATGTAATTTGAATTTTAAAAGAGTATTTAAACTTAAAAGACTAAATAGCTATCTTTAGCAAGAAAATGTTTATTAATAATTATCAATTTACTTAATACAAATCATGTATCAAATTAGAATAATGAGTTAATAGTAGAAACAAATATGTTTAAGATATAATAAGAACTAAGTAAAAGGAACCATCTCTTTACCTCCTGAATTCGATATTAAAGATAAAAAAATGGATTAAATTAATTATTAAATATTAAAATTAAAAATATAAATACATCTCTATATAATTATGAAATTTTACTTCCTCGAACATTAAGTTTTATTAATGTTTTAGAAGAATAACATGATCACTTTCTTAATATTTAATAAAATATATGCGTGAATATATTATATATTAAAGTTTTTAATAAAATTATCCACAGATGATTAACAATAACTATTATCAATTACTCTCAATATTATTACTAATTATGAGTTTATTTACAATAAATTAAACAAGATTAATACGATGAAATAGCACAATTTTTAGTCTATTAATTAAACAAGATTCTAAAACGAGTCTTAAGAAATTTTTGAATTATTATTAATTTTAAATTGCATTTTTAAAAATGCCAAGCTAATTATATTAAAAATAATTTATCAATTTTACACCTTCAAAATTGTATTAATTTTTCATAACATAATGTATAATTCACTTAATTATAGTTTTCTCTTCAAATTAATACAATAATAAATTTATGAGAGAAGTAAAGGTTTGAATTAATAATCCAGGTCTAGGTCGAGATCGAATGAGAAAAGGGATTTAGATCGAAAGACTGAAAGTAACTAATTTATTAGAATTAGAGTTGAACGAGGAAGCTGTGGGTTAAGAATCAGAGATCACTTAAAGTCAGTTTGTGACCCATTTTTATGTACTGAGAGTTAGAGGGAATATGAGAAGAGATCGAGGAAAATTCAGAGGTAGAGGAGATTTAAGAGTTAAACGAGAGGAAGAGGAGAAATTAATGGGCAAGGAGATTATCGTGGATAAATGAGAGATCCATGCGATATTAGGGACCGTGGTGAGATGAGAGGTAGAGAAATTTACAGAAACAGCGGCGAAATGAGAGAAAGACGAAGTTTCCGAGGAAGGGGTGAAAATAACAATAATTAGAAGAGAATATAGAGAATACAGAGGATCAATTAGAAGCATTATTGAAAGAGGAGGTTTATATAGAATCAATGATGATGAATCTCTAGAAGAGCCAAATTATGAATGATTCCAAAAACGGTTTAATAAAAATAAGATATTAAAAAAACACCAATTTATCTCATTAATATCGACATAAAATTAAAAATAAATCAAGTATTATAGATAAGTGAAAAGTTAATTCTTTTGAAATAATCATATGAATAGCTGATTCATTTTTTCTAGTTAATAAATAATTCTTATTTATTTGAAAGAAAATTATCAGAATCTAATCAAATTTCTTATATGCCTCGGTTACATATAGAATTCTCAAATAAAGAACTTAGATAATGGATTAATTAATATAAAGAATAGGATAACCTTAATATGATTCGATAGTTTATGGTCAAATAATAAATTGATAATAAAATCCTTGTGAAGATATAATTTTAAAAACAACTATAAAAATCATCTATATAACAAGGTCGAAGATACATTTTTGCAGTAGTTATATGTGAGCGCTATTTTTCCATAGATTGAATTCAAATGCTAATAATTTACAGATAAATTTTAGGTATACAAGATTTACGGTAAGTGTGATAAAACCCTAATAAGCAAATAAAATAATTATCAATTATGTGAATTTATTGACTGTTTTATCTGAAAGGTAATTGAAAATAGGAAATAATCATATTTATTGTAATGGAATATAATCCTTAAGTAGAGAGAAAAAGTCTTTATAACTCTGAAACAATGGAGATTTAATGAAATTATATAATTATTGTAGGAATACATTCGAAGTTGGTAAAAATCATTCTAATTAAATTAATTATTATTAAAATATTGGCAGTTAAAGTTGGCCAATTTAAATGATCTTGGGCTTGTTTGATAGAGAATTCAAAATTAGCTGGACTTTATTATTGGCGGGACTATTTTATTGCATCCCTGGAGCGAGATAACTCGACTTTAATTAAACACCTCTAAATTCATTAAATTATACCAGCACATTAAAGTCGAGTTATCTCGCTCCAGGGATGCAATAAAATAGTACCGCCAATAATAAAATCCAGCTAATTTTGAATTCTCTATCAAATGAGCCCAAAATCATTTAAATTGGCCAACTTTAACTGCCAATATTTTAATAATAATTAATTTAATTAGAATGATTTTTACCAACTTCGAATGTATTCCTACAATACTTTAAATTTAATATATTAATTAATTTATAAAAATTATTTTAATATGTAATCATAATTTATAATAGGAAATTGATTAATTAAATTGATAATAAATTATAATAAAATGAAGTCTTAAGATGGTGTTGGTAGAGATGGTGGTCATTCACTAAAATTTGTAAGTTACAAAAAACATATCTAAAATTTTTTTATTTCAGCAATACTTACCAGCAGGAGTAGATATGTCAATTGACCGAAATTTCAAGTGACGCTAGAAAAAGATGGGAACAACAAAGTAGGTGTGGCCAGATGGAGCAAAGTACTAAGGTCAATATTAAAATGATAAAGCTGTTTATGATTCCATTTTCTTTAATTATCTATACTAATACTTTTAATTAAAATTCATTTTCGTTTTAAATTATACATTTCCACTTATTTTTCATAAATCTTACTCTTAGAAATATAATCTTCCAATGTTACCAATAGAGACTCTCTAATAACTGTATTGAAACTAACATCAGCAGTAATTGCTATAGCAATAAAAGTAGTTTTGTCTCTCAAATGAATAGTGATAATGTGAAATGCATAGATCAGAATCAGATTTACAGATAGCATTAATAGCAAAAACTATAGCTATCAGACAAGAAATAGACTCAGGATTATTATCAAATTTAATATATTGACGAGTCGTAAAAGTGAAATACAATTAAAATTAACAAGCTAATAGTATCACATAAAAACAAAGAAGCAATCAGAGAGCTGCCACATCATAAAATGAATAGTAAATTAGTTACAAAAATAACAACTAATACTCATTTATAAACAACAACAACAGTAGTAATATCAACAGTACTCCTGGCAGCAGATATAGCAATAAGAAGAAAATCATAATGAAATCATCCAAGAGTCCTATGCAATGGTAACCTATAACTAATAATTAATAACAATAGCAATAGTAAGATGTATTCTGATGATAAACAAAGATATGTAGAGAAATTGTAAGGATATAATATTATAAACATAAAATTGCTTGAATTCTATCAAATTTCTTCCTTATAAATAATAACGACATTAATAATATCAGTAAGATGAGTTAAAACACAAGTAGTAAAAACAACTGGATAATAAAAGACAAAGAGAGTAGTGATAAGGGATTCACCTTCTAAAGGTGTTGATTAGAAAAGATATTCAAATTAATCCAGTAAGTCAACAAACATAACTAATAACATTAGAGATCAAAGAACAGGAGATATTTAAGATAAGAAAAAAATAGAAATCAATTAAATCCATTGAATTTATTGAATTTAATTATTATAATATATTATGTATTATATTTTATTTAATTTAATTTTATAGAACTTACTACCCTAAATAATTAACATTCTCTTTTTAGTTAATTATAAAAAATGTTATAATGCTCACTCATAATCTATAATGAATTACACAACTTATTTTATAGAATTTTATTGGATATTAACTTGGTAATGAAAGCTTATAAAAATTGCATGATGAGATTCTCAGTGATAATGATGATGTCTCTAATAACAACTAGAATTATGAAGATTAAGACGATTAACAGTAGGATTTCATAGATCTAGATTAAGATGATGAATAAGATTATGGAAATGAGCTTGTTTAAGAATCACCTAGCACTTTAAAAGATAATAATAATAATAATAATAATAATTAGATCACATTGAGGTCCCTGGGGACCCCCGATCTCGATTGCTTTTTAGTGCAAATAAGGGACAAGCCCTTTGATTAATTTGGAGATTCTCTCCTGTATACTGAGTTTCATCTTCTTCTGTTGTTTCTTCTCTTTCCTCCTTTGTTTTTTCCATTTCCTTTTGTGTTTCTTTTGTTGTTTCTTCTCTTTCTGCCTCTTCTCGGTCCAGAGTGTAGAATCTGGACTGTGTCTCCCATGTCTTTGAATTTAAAGAAGGTGTCGAAATGTTCGACATTGATTGAGAATTTAAGTTGTCTGGTGGCAATGAGTTCTTTACATCTGGTAGTGATTAGTTAGACAAAATCGCTTTTCATGAAGTAGGTGTGTTTTTGGAGGCATTTAATATAGATTTCTACTTTGTTTAGGTGGTCATGGTAATCTGCAGAGATTGAGACACAGCTGTGTTCATTGGTTGTGATGTTCTTCATAAGTACTGCTACCAGGAGTTGGAAAAATTAAACTAGTGCAGGGTTTGTGTCTTCCATAGAGCCTGTTTTTTCCTTAATGTCTGCCTTGAGTTGTTCGTCATTCTTGTTCAGCCATTCTAGTAGGGATCCTTTTGAAATGTTAGTGAACATGGCGTTGGTAACTTTAGCGAACTTTTTGATTTGTTTATATATGCCTGTGTTGATTGAGTTGAGCCAGATTGAGATGCAGGACTCTCTTGTGTCAAATCTGTTAACTAGTTCAGCTTTGGTAATAGTCTGCATATCTTTAGTTTAATTAACTTATTAATTATAGGTTTAAGTTTAATCATTACTATTTAATAGTAATTATTAAGGCTGAACCTTTAATTTTTAATTTGCTATTTAGTACCCCCTGTTACCGATGACGTATTTGACGTTTGCATCTTCGCAAAGTTTTCGGTAGTGATTCCTTAGTCCTTCTGAGAATTCGGACTGACTATCTATATAGTAGGTATATTGGCTGGAGTTGTCTTTTTCAGACTGCTCTTTGTCATAGGCGTCATTTTCTTGTAGTTCCTCGACTGAGCTCCAGTCTTCTTAATATTCAGAGTATATGACTTTCTTTGTTATAAGTCTACTGTTTCTGTTACTATCGTTTAAGTTGTTTTCGTACTCTCTGAATTATTTCTCAAATTCTTCGAGCTCTTTTTGGTGTTAAGCGTCTCTTATCAGATAGCGGTCTGAAGATGGGGGGGGTGGTATTTGTTCCTCTTATTGAGGGGGGGGCTGGTAATTTTGACTGTGTTTGTTCAACTTAGGTTTAAGGTTTGATGAACTTGTTGTTGATTGATATTAGTCTTAGCATTTAGAAAAGTTGTTAGGTCCAGAGTTGGACTTGGTCGTCTTTGTTCTCCGTGACTTATTGAAGTTTAGTTAGGTGTATTTGGAACTGATTAAGAGTATTGTAGCCTTTCCTAATTAGTTTTCTGGAGATGAAAGTTAAGATTTCTAAGATGTGAAGCCCCCATTGTTCCTCGTTGATTTTTATGATATCTATTGTGTATTGTGCTAGGTGATGTAGTTGGTTGTTTTCGACATCGCCTTGTATGATATCTCTTTGTATTTTGCTCAGTATACCCATTCTGTGTTTCTTATTTAATAATTTTTTTATTACTTTAAAAGATAAGTTGAATATTAACCAAAAAGTAAAGTTGTTTAGAATCAAGTGATCGCTACAGAAAAGAAATCTTATAATTAAAATTCAAATGAGTAAGCCTTATAAGATCACTAAAGTTACATCTTAGATAAAGTCGTTGCTCAAATGATACTCTAGAAAGATAGAAAAAAAATTCCCAATTTAGTTTATATACCATTTAACGATGAAGTTGTCATACATATAAGTTAGTTATATACCAATCCTCATTCATCTTTGGCAAGTGTAATTTTAAATTACCCAAGGTATTGTTAACGATAAGATACAGCGCCTTTATTTTTACAGACTGGACATGATTTAATTTATGATTCTAAATATAAAATTAATAGAATTTACTCTCTTGCTGAATTGAATTAGAATAGTCGGCTGTTAGGCTTTAAAATTATTGAAACTACTCATATTTCCAATTTAGAGGTTAATTTTATGAAAAATTAAAAATTTAAATTAACCATATAGTTTACAATTAATAAGGCAATTTAAATATTAAGTTAATCTATACTATAATATAAAACGCTTGAGTGAGGATTGTTTGTCCATCAACATCAAAATGGAATATACTTGGACAGGAATTACAAAATCAGAGATCCTAAAAGAATTGCTTTGTTAGTAAAGAATCAATCATTTCCCCTAAAGTTTTCACTTAGGAAGAAAAGATTTAATGTGGAAAAACAAATAGAATGATGAAGCAATACTCAGCTGATTATAACATATGGCTTACAACATATCTATTACTTGAAGATAAAATAGTAGTTAATGACAGAGATACAGATAACGGGAAAGATCTGTTTATTACTAAACTCAATTCTTCATCTTGTGGCAATGTATTTCTGTTCTTGGACCACAAGATCTGATTTTATTGTAAATATATATTTAACCTGATTACCAAAAAAGGTTGTTACTTGGTCTCTAAGTATATTGCTAATCAACGCTTAATAAATAGCCTAAAATATGACCTCCGTATTTATGTCTAAGTATCTTCTAATGGCTCACTCAAAATATATATCTTTCAAGGAAGGTCTGGTAAGATTCGCTTCTGAAAAATGCTCAACCAAGGCAATCTAATTGAGGAAAAGATTTGTATATTTAACTAATTACTCTGTAAATAAGAATGCCGAAGGATGCGTAAGAAATCAAGATAAAGCACAGCAAGCACAAAATAGTTAAGATTAGACTAAGTGATTGAATGAATGTATTCTTTTATAGCAAAAGAAATATTTTGAGAAACTTAGCATTGATTATGCTCAAAACATTAATCTTCTTAGAACCACTCATTATCAATTCAATGAGTCGATGTAGGAGTCATCGATAGGTTTGCTTTGATGCTTATGGAATATATATTTTACTTGATTCTTAGCTTAAACTGTGGTTACTTGAAGTAGATATCTCACCTAGTTTAAGCAGCAGTAGTCCTTTAGATAAGAAAATTAAAACCATGCTAATATGCGATACTCTAAAATTTAACAGGAGTCTAACCTTTTGATAGAACTAAGTAACTTGAGGAGTAGGAGTGAATGAGGAAACGTTTAATAGGGCTAAACAAATCTCCAAACAATGTTAAACTTTCTTATGAATATCTTGGAAGGAATGGTTGTGATAAAATCTTTAGAGTCATGGTCAACGACTTGACAGAGGATGAGAAGCAAGTAATTGTTGACAATGAAGAAGGGCAAATAAGGAAGGCAAACTATGATTTGATCTATACTACTCCCTCAAATATACCTTATTATTAACAATTCTTTGATTTTTAGAGAAGTGGAAATGAGATACTTTGGATATATCTCAGAATAAAATAACAGCAAAATTAGCAGTAATCTGCTACTTTAGAAAAGTAACAATAAATGTAATGTATTGTATGACTTAACAAGTCAAATTTCGAAAGATTTAAGAATAAATAGTAATGGATAAATGAAATATACTTATTAATTAAACAATTAACAATAAACAGTCTTTATAAACAAAATATATGAATCATCTTTTGATCTTGAAAATAAATGTGAGGTACGAAAATATTGGAGTTATTCCTTTGAAATATATGAAAATGATTAGGCTTATTTTAATAAAATCACTGATCCACTAATTTGAATTATTTCCCACCAATAGCACAAGGTCTTAAATCGAAAGAGTTCTTATAAATTATATTTTAATTTACTATAAAAATAATTAAATGTTTACTAATATTTATAAAATACAAAATATCAGAAAATTATAAAAGTTTAAATTTAAAAAAACGGCCTAAATTTAAATATCTAAAATCTATATCAAACTAATAAATATAAAACTATATTATAAAGAGATTTTATGAATGCTCATATGTTATTTTTATATGTAGATTTATTTGGCATTTTGATACTTTTTATTATTTTTTATTTTTCAAATCATTTCTGATTTTATGAAGATATTTAACTTAACTGATTTATTTAAGATCTTCAGTAATGTTGAAATTTTAATGATCTGAATGAATATTCTTCTTGTAAATCCTTAAATTCGCAACTTGATAATCTTAAATATTTATCTATTTATTATATCATAAAATCTTTGAGGTCATGTGGCTCATTTGTATTTTATTTACGCATTTTATTAGTCAAAATTCTTAAATTACTTTCTTATTTCAAGTATTGAAGACAAATACCATTATATTATATAGGATTGACCAGGTAAGTATTAAATCATTTAAGTTTTAAATTTAATAATATATAATTCTAATACTTTGATTTCTAATTTCATATACTTTATTATTTAAAAAATTCATTATCGATAGTAAAGAGGGGATTCAAGAATCTATGATAGCGAAGGAAAAGCGTAAAGGAAAATGATAATTATAATTAAAATAAGAAAATCAATAAAATTCGTTTGAAAAACGAAAATTTGTTTAACATATATTAGACGACATCTGATAATTATTAATAAGTTATTAGAGATTAATATTCAAAACCCCAAAACCCCTTAATGAGGTTTATAAGTGCTTTGATTTGTAGGGTATAGTTGGGGTCTTATTGGGGTTAGTAGACAAAATGCAGGTTTTATATGAATTTAATGAATATTTAATGATTATAAGTGTGCTTATCTCAAACAAATTTTATCTGCTTGTCTTTGTGATACCTCTTGAATCTCGCTGTCTTAGTTGTTCTAGAATGTCATCTAATGATTATCTTGGATATACTGGTCCTTTAACTATGACCATCTCAACTATCTTTTTAATATTATCGCAGTTTCTTCTTATTTTATATGTTTAGCAGCAAAACTTATTGATTATTTCTCGTGCTTTGTTCCAAAGTATGACATACTTTTCAAATCGCTCTCTAATAAAATAGCGGCAATTGCCCATACATCCTACTGAACTGAGCCATTAGTCCATTCAAAACCCCAAAACCCCTTAGTGAGGTTTATAAGTGCTTTGATTTGTAGGGTATAGTTGGGGTCTTATTGGGGTTAGTAGAGAAATTAGGCCAATTTCCAAAATGAGAAATAGAAATTAGCGAAATTTACGGTCTATTTATGATGAGTAATATTTAGATTTACTGCTTAAGCTTAGGTATGGTACAAGTATTAATATAGACTTAGTCAAACAGAGTTGAATTATACAGCCATAGCAAGACTCTTACACAAGAGTGCCCCAGCTGTTAGGTATCATTGCTTGTTAGCTGTTTAACATTATAACTCAGGCTCTTGAAAACATCCTGCAAGAAAAT
>ARYC01020438.1:0-19423 GCA_000711775.1 Oxytricha trifallax
TAGAAGGATATGGAGAAGGTTTTGAGAACTGGTTTCAAACTTGAGAGATTGATATCAATTTCTACTGTTATAGTTCCATATTTTTAAATTTAATTTGGTACGTACTTAATTAGGAGCAGCTCCTAAAATGCTAGTACTTAATTAGGAGCATTAATTAATGCTAGTACTTAATTAGGAGCACCCTAATTTTAATTATAAAATCACAAAATACCTCCTAAAGCAGTACGTACTTAATTAGGTGCACCTCCTAAATCGGTACGTTCTATAATCAACTTATTATTGAAAGTAAAAATGGTTACTTCCTCACCCATATTTAGAGCTGGATCGTCTCTTAACACTCATTTTTCTCCTCTAATACTCTAAAAACTTCCCTTGAAACTTGTAAGCCCGCAAAACTCTCATATAAGCTCTCAGTTATAGAGGCAGTTTTATAATTTTAAATTCAAATTTAAATATGAGCGCTAACATTTTAAGAAAAACAACAGCACTTCCATAGAACTAAATGAGACTTACCTTTGGGAGCAATAAAAAGTGTGATAGCTGCGAGATGAACTCTCATAAGTAACTACCAGAGCTATCACTTGATGTCTCTGTTATTAAAATTGAAATTAATAATAGAAAATTAATGGCAAACAAGTGTGTGGGAGACAGAGAGGAGGAGAAAGGTATTAATTAAATTCCAATACAAACTGAAGAAGTTGAAGTCTATTTTTGTGAGTTATGTGAGAGAGATTTTGCTCATAAATCAAGCTGGTACAGACACATGAGGAGCATAGAGAAGCAAAGCCCACTGTATACTTAAAGCATGATAGAATAGATGGAAAGTATGACTGCTTTGAGTGCCATAAGTAATACTCTCATACAAGAGACTTAAAGAAGCATCTATTAAAAGCTCACAAGAAAGATATAGAAGTTGAGAATCATGAAGCTGAGCTGAAGTTCTAAACAAAAGAAAAGCGAGGGAATATTCTAAGGTCGTAGTACCTGAATAAGCTAGAGAGTTAGAGTACGTTAGAAGGCACGCAACCAACTGACCTCTGAAATAAAAAAATTATGATCAAGATTCAATACAAGAAAATACCAGTTCTTGCTTAAATTGACCTAGATAATTCTCTTTAAACCTACCTTATACTAGAAGACTCCTATGATAAGAAAGTTATCAATAATCATCAATACGCATACAAGGTGTATCCCTTCAACTATCTCTTAAGTGATGATAAATATCAGATGGAGTTTACAAATGAGTATCAAGTACTCACTTAAGCTAAGTTTAAAGAATGTAGTTACTTAATCAAGCTAGATGCTGATCTTCTTGCAAGGATCATGTGGCTCTCAGACTCCAACTCTATGAAATGACCCTCAGAGATTTTATTACTGATCAAAGGAATCATAAGTAGCTTGCTTTGATAGAAACCTAAACCTTACAAGGCATAAAAGAGTTACATAAGCTAAGCTTTGTTCATAGAGATTTGAAGCCTGAGAATATTATGATAAACTTCTCACCTGTAAGAGTGGCAATTATTGACTTCAACAAAGCATTAAGGGTGGAAGTATCAAGGCTAGGAAGTGTTATGGGAACTCCAGGCTATTATCCTGAAAGAGAAGACTAAAGAGATGGAGACTATCAATGAGATGAGTGGGCTTTAGCAGCAATAATAATAGAGTGCGATATGCCTCGCAACGATTACGACTCTACTAGGTGTGAGAAAGATGCTAAGCAAAGAATCAAGTAATTTATAGACAAAACCAGAGTCTCTCAATAATTAAAATAAATGGCAGAATCAATAATATTAAAACCAAACTCTAGATCAGACATAATATTAGAGCAGATAGAGTTGTGGTTAAGTAAGATAAACTTCAGACCACTCCCACATGATCCTAAAGTGCATTTTGAGTGATTAAATTAAATAAATTTACTATAAATTTCACATTAAAACCTATTAATAACCCCAACCCCTAACAAATTCCCTACAAATCAAAGCACTTATAAACCTCATTAAGGGGTTTTGGGGTTTTGAATGTGTGCTATTTTAAATTAATAGATAGTATTCTTCTTGATCAATTTAGAAAAATTTCTAAAAATTAAAGTCCTGATATTATTTTAAAAATAAGTTTGAAATAATTTAATTATAAAAAAGTATTCAAAAGATAATTTTTATTATTAATGGATATCAAGGTCTAAATAATATTAAATTTTATTAGAGCATATTACCTTTTTTAAATCAAGAAAAAATTAAAAATCTTTCTATCAATCAAGTATTTAATATACTAAGAATTTAATAAACCAAAAGTTATCAATAAAAAATATCACTATCCCATGTAAATTGTTTATTTTATATTATACAGTAACGTTATATTCTTGTTTCAAGAAATAAAGATTTTAATAAATGTAATTAAATCTTTTTATTTTAGTTTATTTAATTTTAAATTGGTTAAATATGACGTTTCAAATAAAAATAAAATACGATAAACTTTTAATTCATGCAAACCTTATATTTTATTAAATCTTTGGAAATTTTTATTAAGTCTTTTCTTAATTTATTGTTTTAATGAAAATTATTAATAAACCAAGTTTTTGTTTGATTAAAATGAAAATTAAGTAGATAATTGAGCAAATTGCAGTTTAAATCATAAAAAATTTTCTATAATTTAACATTTCTTAAACTTGAAGCATTTTTAAGGTTCGAAATGATTGAAAAAATATACAATAAATATATATGAATAATTTAATGAATTCACAAAAAGATAATAAATAAACTAACATTTTATATTAGCTTTTTCTCTTATAATAACGTTTTTAACAACAATTTGAATAGATCCTATAATAATCGATGAAAATAATTTTTATTTACTAAAAAACTAACTAGCATTTTAATTTTATTTAAGAAATGAAATTCTAAGAAGTATAATTACAGTTTTTGAGTTATTTATTTAGGATTTCTTAATTTTACTAATAATAAATTATTTATATATAATTTGTGAAAATTTTTTCTTATATGATAATTGTTAATTTGAGGTTGTAGAAAAATTTTAAAAAAAAATTTTATAAGTTCAATTGAATTTTGATGGAGGTAATTTTGAAAAGAAAATTATTCACTTATGATTTATTGAATAAAATCAAGTATTTTTTAACAAATTACATTTACTTTAAATTGCCATATCTAATGATTTGTTTATTAAAAAAAAAATTTTAAAATAAAGGTTGTAGGTACTTTATAAAATAGATTTGAGTTTGGTAATTTATTGTAATTGTAATTTAATTTAATTTTTTATTATCTTATATATTTATAATTGTTTTAGCTAAATATTCTCAACAAAATTTGCATATTAAATTCTCTTGGGATTGAAAAGAACAGCATCTCTAATTGTTACACAACCAAATTCAGGTATGTGCTATTTATATTTACATATAAGGCTAGAAACCACCATAGTAGAATTATATATTATTATTATTATAAATATCCAATTTGAATCATTTAATTCTAATTTCTCCTATATAAATCATTTTACTTAATTAAATATAGATCTTAGCATTTATTGGCTAATTCTATATCTAAAAAAATCTTTAATTTTTTTAAAAATATATCAAACTTTAAGAAATATTATATTATTGATTTATCTTTTAGTATATTTTTAATAATTTAAATGTTAAAAAGTAGTATAATTAAATTATTTTAATGGAATTAATATCTTTATTCTTAACTTTAATTATTTTAGTAAATATTATTTTATCTCCAATCGTTTTTAAAATAATTATTATTCCATTTTTAATTGTTAAATAATAATAAACAATTTTAAATATTTTAATAGTTCTAAAGAATGTATTTATTTGTAATTTTAAAGTTTTCAGACAAATAATAAAATTAAAGTTTATAAATTTGATAACTTATTAAACTGAAATATGAATTTTGTATTAAGCTTTTCAATAACCTTTTTTATATATTATTTCGGAAAAGTTTAATATGTCACATTTATTATCCACAAAAATCAATATAGTTTTATTAAAAGTATTTTTAAATTATCTAGAGTTAAATATTAATAAAATGTTAAAAATATGAGGCTAAAGACTTAGAATAAAATAAATTTCAAATATTATAGTACTTTAAAAACTATATATTTATACCGCTGTATTTTTAGGACTGTACTTTTCATTTAAATCAATTTGAATATTTTTTGTAATTTAATATTATGAAGTCAATTTATTTCAAAGATTTCAAAATTAAATGATATAATGAATAAAAGCTGAGAAATAATTATTATGCTTTAAGTATTATTTTTTTAAAGAACGAGAATATGAAATTAAATTTTTTATTTCAAATATGAGAGCAATTAAATATTATGCAATAAATTTGTAATATTTTTAGCTGAAATTTATTAAATTTATCTTAAGAAGTGGTATATTTCTATTTCTTCAAGATTATTAATTGGTATTAAATATATAAGATTTATTAGTGAATTAATTTTATTAGAAAAAAAGGTATATATAATTCAATCAGTAAATCTTATAATTGCCAAACATATTTTTGGAATTATATTTGAGTAATCTTGATCAGCTTACAATTAGGATATAAATATATGCATTTTTGAATTCGGAATCTTTACATTAATGTTGAAAAGTTTGCCCTATGTAAAGTGATCTTATTTAAGAATTTGTAAACATAGTTAATTTGAGGAATTTATATTAAATTAAAGCAAATAAATACAATTATAAAATAATTTCAAATTAGGTCATTACAACTGTAGGAATTTAACTCTAAACAAATAGAATTAAAATTATTCCTTACTGTTCTGACCGACACCCGACCCCCCCCCGTACCCTCCTTCTTGGTAGTAGCCCCCCTTCTTGGTAGTCCCCGACCCCCCGTACCCCTCCTCAACACTTACCTACTCCTAAAATACCTTCATATCAAATTTTTTATCCTCAGGGTCTAAATCGATTTCCTTCTTGACATCTCGACATCATAAATTTTATTATTTTATATATAAAATTTCATAATTTTATCAAAATTTATTAAATTCTATATTAATGCCTTATATGATTTTATTTTTAAGTTTTGACAAGTTTCACAATATTTTTCAACATTTTTTTGCCTATCCTTTGTGAAAAATATCTAAAAAATAATTTTCCATTAAAATATTAAAATAAATTTATAATAAATTTTTTATTGACTACCACACACAAATTTTATTCTAAAATTTTTTTTAGCTTAAATCAACTTCATTCGACTTAATTCAAAGAAAAAGTATGATTAATTTTTTAAATTTAAAAATTTCAATATTTTGTATATGTTATTGGAAAAAATTCAAAATATTGAAATTTTTAAATTTAAAAAATCAATCATACTTTTTCTTTGAATTAAGTCGAATGAAGTTGATTTAAGGTAAAAAAAATTTTAGAATAAAATTTGTGTGTGGTAGTCAATAAAAAATTTATTATAAATTAATTTTAATATTTTAATGGAAAAATATTTTTTAGATATTTTTCACAAAGGATAGGCAAAAAAATGTTGAAAAATATTGTGAAACTTGTCAAAACTTAAAAAATAAAATCATATAAGGCATTAATATAGAATTTAAAAATTTTGATAAAATTATGAAATTTTATATATAAAATACATAAAATTTATGACTGTCGAGATGTCAAGAAGGAAATCGATTTAGACCCTAAGGATAAAAAATTTGATATGAAATAGGATATTTTAGGGGGGGTACGGGGAGGTAGGGGTACGGGGGGTGGTAGGGGGTAAGGGGACGACTACCAAGAAGGGGGGTACTACCAGAAAAGAGGGTACGGGGGGGTCGGTGTCGGTCAGAACACCTTACGGTTAGCTGAAAGAATAATATATTTTGTTAAACATTGATTTATTCAGTAATTTATCCTTTTTCATTTTCCCTAATTTATTTTAATAAATTAAAAATCATTTTTTAATCAATTTTATATTTAAATTGATTTGATATGTTTTTTCTCTCTTTTTGGGTAAGAGGACATATTCCTTTTATTTCTTGCAAATTCCTACTATATCTAAGAATCCTATGATTATTGTTTTAAATTATGATCAGATTCTAGAAACCAAAATATCTAAACTTCCTTGAAATCTATATAGTAATAATGAACATTAAAGAAATTCAAAATAAACATATCAGTTATCAATATTGATTTAAAACTAAATCCAATTTCTTTTATCAAATAATTGTTATTACGTATAAAAGATAATAATTTTAATTTTTGTTTGTGATTAAAATCAAATAAAATAGAACATTTCTCTATTTATTTCAAATTTAAACATCAGTTAAATATAATGTATTCTAAATTTATTTAAAGTGGTTGTAGATATTATAAATTGATTAAAAACCTATTAATTTAAAATAAATTAAGTTTAACTATAAAAATTATTAATTATTTAATATAAAATCTAATGCTTGACTAGATAAAGTCTATCTTTGAGATTCCATTATATTAGAGCAAGGATATTTGGTATCAAAAACTAAGTAATTATTATTTTAAAATAATTTAAATAATGGATCATTTAAAAATATTTATTATATAACTGTGCCAATAAAAAAGTCCTGGCTTTCTCAAGACAAGCACATAATTTCTAATTAAAATATCTGTATCTTTAAAGGCATTTGATCCAAACATTTAATGAAGAGAGAGCAATTACTAGTTGTTATAATTCAAAAAATAATGGTTAATTATGATAAAAAAGATATTTTTTATATTATTGATTTTATCAAATTATATTTAGCATTTAAATAAATCTATATGATATGCTATTAATACAATCAATCCTATGAAAAATTCTAATTAATATGATTTCAATAATCTTAAGAAATCATTTTGTTTTTGTTTTTTTAAACGATTTTTACTTTTAACATCGCTTTGAACATTGATCTATCCCTATGAGTTTACTATCAACTCTATGTAACTGAATTCACTATCTAAAACTAGATTTAGTTAAGAAAGATCATTTTTTACTTCTTTTTATGTAAATGTAAGTTTATAACGTTAATTTTACATTTAATAATAATGTAATTATTTTAATTTCATTTGTAAATTAATGCCACTTTTAATTGAAAAGTAAGAGACTTTTAATTATTTATTAATGAATTTTTTAAATATAATTTTGTAGTTATTATAATTTTAAAATTAAAATTAAAAATTTTTCCTTGAATTGAGTGATCTGTAAAAAAGTTATGATTTGCAAAAACTCTTCAGGTTCTTCTTTATACTTTTTAATGCTTATTCATGACAATAAATTTATATTTTTTAAATTTAATATTTTAAATATATTTTCAATCCTCCATATTATATAGATTAATAACAACAACTAAGCTTGAATTATTTTGAGTGAAGATGCCGAAAATTTAATAATTAAAATTATTTATATAAGATAAATTTATTAATATTTTTATGTAAATTTATTTACTTCCAGAGATAGATTAAATCAAACTTTTTAGATGTTTTTATCTATTTTTGCAAATTTTATTTTATTTTTTACATATTTAAGTATTGATAAGTTCTGCTTTCTTTTTCTTTAATCAACTTGAATTGAATATATAAAAAATAATGTTGGAGGATTATTTTTAAATTATTATTATAATTTTAATTTAATGAAATTAATGTTAAATTTGAAAGAATTTTATATACTTCTGAATATCAAATCGCTTTAATGATTATTGATTTATTGAAAAAATGAAATAATATTCGTTTAAAATTTAAATTATTTATATATTTTATATTTGCAAACTGTAAAATAATAATATATTTTAAAAAATAAGTGAATTATAGCAAATTTTAAATTCTTAAGGCAATGTTATTTTTTGCATAATAAATTGAAATTTGCTCACAGTAAAATATCAATTACAAACAATTAAAGTTTTCATTATTTTAATTTTTGTGATTTAGATTGTTTTTACTGATATTTTAAGCAAATTGTACTAACTCTGAGTCATAGAAAATCCCATTTCTTTTTGTTGCATATCCAAATTCAAGGGAATGCTTTTTATATTTTCTATTAATTTTTGATTTATGATTGATTTTTATTATATGATATTTTGAGTAATTTATTTATAAAAACTGAATATAAATTAATTTATTGATCAATTGATGCTTATTGTTTATATTAATATTAAAAAACGATTAAAATTGATTTAAATGTGCAATAAAATTATATAAATCATGCTTATTTTAAGAAAATGTGCAAAATTAGAGATTGAAAAATTAAAAATTGATAATTAATCAATCTTTTTTTATTTTAAATATATGTAGAATTTTAATTAGAGCTATTATTGAAATACAAAATAAATAAAATTCACAATAAAAACATCTTACTTATTAATTAAATATAAAATACTAAATAATAATTTATTTGAGTCTGAATTAAACATTTTTTCTACAATGAAACTTTAATATTTAAATTTAATGTTAATCTATAGCTATTTCTTTAAAAAATTTATTAAAACTTGATGAAACTATAATTCAATATTATAAAATCTGATTTATTATAGAAATTTAGATTAAATCAATAAATGACTATTAAAGACAATTGGTCATTTTTACTTTTCTTTTCTTGGCTTAAACGTATTAAGTTTTTGAATAACTTTCTTGATGAAGTCTTACTTAAGAGTTATCATTTCGACATTTATATCTCCTTCTTAGTTAATCTTTTAGCTAATGAATATATTAATTAAATTCATTAAATAATTTTTTAAAAAGTTAATTCTAAGATTTTATTAGAAAGTGAAGTAATTACATTAAAAAATTAATTCGCTCTACCATCTTCTAAATATTTAAATAAGTTAAATTTTTATGAGAAACTAAAAATATTGAGTATAAAAACTTAAGACTCAAAATATAATTGCAGAATAATTTTAATCAAATTAACTCTAAATTAAAACCTAAATTTTAAACAATAATATGGCAAAGACAATGAATAAATTGAGAAGCAAATTATTATTTTTAATAGCAAAGAAAATTACATTTATCTTAAATTTTATATATTTTTTTAATATTCAATTCCTTTTTGACAACTTCTGTCCCAACGAATGTCATTTTATCACATGTGAAGTGGTTTAAATAAATACAATTAATTAATTTAAACAATTAAAACATAAATTTAATACAAATTTCTTATTATCGCTTCTTTGTTAGGGTAAAATGACTGATTTTATATTGTAGTCTCTTAATATTCTTTATTAATAGGGAGCTAAAGATTTTGTTCTTGCAATTCTTGCTCATTTTCACATAATTAAAAATGAACTACTTATACTTCTTGTAATTTTAAATCTACAATGGAATTTTTATATAATGTATTAAAGATTTTACTGTTAATTTTTAAATAATTTTTTAGAATTTGAGCCTGATTCTCCGTTATCAAGAACAAAAAGAATAAATATTTTCAAATTTATTTTTATACAATAAAAATTTAATTATAAATTTATAGAATATAAAATAAAATAATAACAATTCCAATAAAGATTCCTGTTTTTTTCATTATAAGGTAAAAAGATCTATCATAAATGTTGATATCTTTAAAAGTTAAGCTACCAAACATTTTTCAAAGAGGTAATTTTTCACAGTTTTCTCTATTGAATTGTAAAGATACATATAAAAATGAGAAGTTGACTAAGTCAAATAATAGGCATTTAAAGTTGGTCAATATAAATGATCTTGGGCTCATTCGATAGATAATTCAAAATTATCAGGACTTTACAATTAGCGGTATAACTTTTTCGCTTCCCTAGAGCGAGATAACTCTACTTTAATTAATTGACTCTAAATTAAAAAAATTATACCCCCACAATATAGTAGAGTTATCTCGCTCTAGGTAAGCGAAAAAGTTATACCGCCAATTGTAAAGTCCTGATAATTTTGAATTATCTATCGAATGAGCCCAAAATCATTTAAATTGACCAACATTAAATGCCTATAATTTAATTTAGTCAACTTCTCATTTTTAAATGTATTCCTACAATAATATAAAATTTATCTTAAGAAATAAATTAATTACAGGTAAGAACTTCGCGATTAAGTAATAATAGTTTAAATCTATTTTCTATAATATTTGTTATAGTAAATTTTACAGCAATATAAAACAAATTTTTATTATTTATCTCTCTATTAATAGAACTTTTGTTCTTCTATTTTAGTGTAAAAATATGTGTACCCATACTTGCGATAAATTAGTTATCTTAATAGTAAATATATTTATTTTTACTCTTTTTTAAATGAGTATAAAGCTAAATTTGCCTAAATTTCGATAAATTAATTTTATCAAGCTCAGTTACTTTTTTACATCAGAATAGAACTAGTTAATGATAATAATAATTAATTAATTTATTATTCAATATTTCAATATAAATTGTTTCTTTTAATAATTAGAAATTTAGGGGATATACAACTATTGATGTTTACCTTTATTTAAATTATTTATCCATTTTAATTTTTCAATTAGTTTAAAATTTTTCCTTGTATAATGATTAAAATATGTTGTAATTTAATAAATTAAATTTAAAATACATTTGATTTACAACAAATTTTACTCATTATATAATGAAATAACTAAAACATTTAAATTATTTTATTATAAAACAAATCTCATTAGATACAACTCCTTAAAAATCCATGATTAATGATATTTTACATTTTAATGAAGTCTTTTATTGAATTATTTTTATCATTTTCTTTTATATTTTGTAGACTGATTAATCCTTCAGGGTCAACTATCAACTCAATGCAGAGATTTTCACAATCCAATTAAAACTATTTAATTAAATATCTCTATAGTGTATTAGAGGTATTATTTGTATTTTTATAAAGAAATATTTAGTCAGATTGAATTGTTAAAATGCATGATAAGCTGATTTATTAAGTAATTATAAAAGACAGTGGCTTTAAAAATGATATAATAAATAATGTTACGCAAAAAATCTAAAATACTTTTATATTATAAACATTGTCTTAAGAAAGAAAAATGACAATAAAAAAAACGAAGGAGGTTAAGATTAAAGTTTTAAGACAAAATTTCAATGTTGAGAGCAGATATAGAAAAAAATTCCCAATATTTCTTAGCTAAGTTTTTATTAAATGATTAGTCATTAAAAATATTGCTAAAATAGATAAAAATAGGAAATTGTATAAATTAATCAAGATTTAATTTTATTATTTTAATTTTAACCAACTTTAGATTTCGTTTGTATTCGAACACTTATAGCAAATGTTGGAGATTTAATAGCTGTTGATAGATTTTAGAGTAGAAATCATAATTTCTCAGACTTTATTCTTATCTGAGTAGTCATTTGCAAATTTTAATGTCTGACACATAAAACGATTGGCAATCATAGGTATCTATGATCAAAATTCATCGATTTAGAGTGGAGATTCAAGATTTTGTCAAAAACTCGTTGCTTGATTAGTGATTTGTCAAATTAGGGACCCGATCGTATTCTCCATGTTTTAAAACCCCCAGCTCAGCAACTTTCAAGTCCTGCTCGACTGTTTGAGCACCAAATTCGGCAGCTTTAGTGGAGGAGGAGCCAAAATGATGATTTGAATGAGCGAAAATGAGAGAGGTTTTTGGATTTTTGGTTCGATTAGTTAAAATTAAAACTTAAAAGTGTGATATGTAATAAGGGGGCTTTTAATCAATAAATTTGACGATTCAAGTGCTGTCTATGGTTGTATTGGCCAGTTCTATTGCTCCAGCTCCTCAACTCATCATCATTCAGCTCAACTTCACACAAATCCATGCTTGATGGTGCTGCACCACTGCTTCACGCTGAAAGCCCAGAGCTTGTTGACGTCTGTCTTGGTCATTGCCTTCAGAATCTGCGAAAGCCGCTTCACCAGGTGGATCTTATGAAAAGTTAGGCCCAAAATACTTACTTGCTGTCTGCTTGCTCCTAGCGGAGGTGCCTCTTGATGTAGGAGAACAACTGCTCGATAGGGTTAAGCCAGGGTGAGTACTCTGCATTGAAGAGGACAGTGACCTTGAACTTCCTAGCAGTCTCCAGCACCTCTGAATACTTGTGAATGACTGCATTGTCCATGAGCAGCACGATCTTTTTATGGGCGAGATCCTTGTCTGTGCGCAGCTGGCGCAGGGTGTGATAGAGGAAGTTCTCGAACAGCACGGCATCGAAGGCCCCCTCAATGATTTGGCTAGAGATCAGCTCGTCCTTGGTGATGGCTGCCACAAAGCTCATCGAAAATTGCTATCTCTTAGTGGATTCCTTGGTGATTGAGAGATTTCGAGCCAAGAGCCCGTAAGACCCCAACCGCTCGTTGACTTTGCTGCTTCGAGACTGCGATGGGAGTATAAGTGAATGATGGTAAGGCATCAATTGCATCGACTACAGCTTGGGTTGCTTGATTACTCCCCTTAATGGACTTAGGGAACTTAGAATCATCTATAGAAGTGTCAAAATCCATAGAATTTGCTTACCTTCCTGTCGATACTCTGTGATTTCGCTGCTGCTTTGAGGCCTGCTTGACAGCTGCAAGCGTCGGGGAGTGATGCATGCCATATTTTCATTGCCATTCGCGCTCAATACCTCGCTGCCCTTGCGTTGAGTTGATTATAGTCT
Organism: Oxytricha trifallax; assembly: GCA_000711775.1. Lineage (NCBI taxonomy): Eukaryota > Ciliophora > Spirotrichea > Sporadotrichida > Oxytrichidae > Oxytricha > Oxytricha trifallax. Next base: position 12,586 of record ARYC01020438.1, read on the forward strand.
GAGACTGGCCAGGTTCTGGACCAATGGAGTGAGAACAGAAGCAGATTTGAGAGGGGTTTATGGTTAGCTGCTTGATTTCTTGGAGGAGCTCTATATTCTGATCGCGCTGAAGCGCTTCTGCAGGGATGTCTATTAAGCACTGCCCTCTGGGGCTTCTAGGAGAGGTGACAGCTGAGTATACTTGTATTTGTCGCTGCATTTGACAGGGGTGGCAGCGAGGCTTTACTACTTAACCTCAAAGATATGCTGTCTCTAGGCGGAAGATTTCCTCCGTAACTTTCTAAAGATCGATTTCGAGTTTGGCCTTGAAATTTTTTATGGAACAATTCCAGATCCAGCCACTATTCGTGCAGTATTGCCAATTTAGTCTTCTTAACCTACTATAGAACTCTTACCATCAGATTTGACATCTCTCGAGCTGCTGATGACGCTGTATTCAAATAGTCAAGCAAAAACAGCAATACTTACCTCGAGGTTCCCAGAATTGCTTGGGGTCTCAAAATTTCAGCTTTCAGGTCACTTTCATCTTGAATTGAAACTTGGTCTTTCAAAAATGGGGTGTTCGGGGTCTTCATTTTATCATACTTTCTGGCCCCATTGATTATAGATGCGTTCGATTCGATGTTAGAGTAGCCAACCAGCATCTCGCCATACTGGATGACATCGTCGGTGACGAGAACCTCAGTCTTACTAACAGCAGGGGCCAGAGAGGAGTCAAATTATTGGTTTTCATTGTGAAGGGCAGCTGAATTGAAACTCCATTGCTTTGTAGGCATGTAATCGCTCCTGAAGTTGGATTCATCCACTGATATGATCACTGCATCTTCCAAGAATAGCTGCGCGAGCAGTCTTGACACCCAAAGCCTCTTCTCGTTGAAGGATGGGTCTCTATACTTCGCATTGGCGTTCTGGGCTTTGCCAAATCGTAAATGGAAACTTTCCTTGAGTACCTTTAATAGCGTAGCAACGCTGGGCACTGTTAGGTTCTTATATTCTTAGTCCTTACTCTGCAATTCAAGCAAGTTATGATGCAGGCGCCAGCCAGTGATCTTGTAGATGCCTTGCTGTTCAAGTATAGTAGCAATCGCCTTCAGCAACAGCGGGTTGCTCCGCGTATTCTTCCTCCCATTCTTGAGCTTTTGTTTTGGATTCAGCACTCTGTGCTCCACCTCATACTTGAACTTCTCGATTGCTTTGTATACAAATCGTCGATCCACACCCATTTCAATTGCTATATCCTTGGGTTTCATGCCCTCCACCTTGTATTGTTAAACCACTTAGATTTTCTTTAGCGCCAGCTTCGCATCTCGACGTTTCAGGTAAGGATTCTTGGAGGATCCATTCATTGGTTAATGGTTTGAGTAGTCACGATTTGATAAATCGAAAACCCCACCCTGCTCTTTCATGAAGTCTTGCAGGCCTTACCACAGCTCATCGTTCTACTTTATCTGCAGGTTCTTATGCATTACATTAGAGTTTCTCTACCCTGTATGCTGTTATGGCTTTCTAATCATACGAAGGTACTGCTCAAGGCCATAACAAAGCTAGTCATCAGTTGCCAAACTTGAAATATCGACTAACGATGATACTGCTCACTCAACATTGTCCAATGGCAGTCGTATGATTTGTCCACCCAGAATGCCCATCGTTGATGGCGGCACCTACCCATTGCTAAGGAGAGTACCTGAGGTGTAAGTGAGCTTCAATGGCTTAGGAATTGAGGGGAAGTTGGTGCCCACCACGACCGATGTCCACTTGAGTATAGTCTTCTACTATGGCTTCAGCGCACTCTGCTTGATTTCCTCTAACTCTTGATTGCAGAGAAATCCAAAGTTCAGAATCGACTGCGATGAAAAGGAATTGTATGAATGTTCGCTACCAATCGATGATGTATTGAATGAATGTAACATTTCCAATAACTAAGTGCTGTTCCTTGTGAGGGGTTTATATATATTACAGTCTTTTAAAGTTTAATAGTTAATACTAATAACTCAAATCACACTAAAAACTCAAACCAATGAAAATCATTCTGAGATTTTGAACTATGATTTAAGTCCGATCTTTCAGAATTTTATAATTAATTTAATGATTTTCGAAGATTTCCTGCTTCCCACAGGAACTTTTAACTTCTCCAACACCGATTTCGATAAACTCAGGCACATCTCTTCAGCTATGTAAGGGGATCGTGCCATCAGATTGATGCTGCAACATGCCAAAGTGACTGTGGAGTGCAAGAACTCCAAGCAAAACCTGGTCTTCAACTGTTCCTTGCTCGAATTCCTCGCATCAGGAAATCCATTCAACATCGCCTTGCTCATGAAGAAGCTGATCCAGTGCAAAGGAATGAACCCTATCCTGACCGAGTACGTTTGCAAGCCAGCCAGTAACTTTGTCTCATAGATCATGAGTCAGGTTAGCATTAACACTGCCACTCAGTCTACGTTCACTCTCGCCGAGGCAGAATAATTCCGCAAGGACATGGATGATTTGATTTAATCTAAAAACATCAACATTCAGATCCAGAAAGGTTCAATTCAAAGCCAGACCAACTATACCATCAGTGGTAGTTCATTTTAAGTTAATTACCCTATGCCCGCAGACTACCAAGAGAAGAAGTTCACCAAGCCTACGACCAACTAAAATGTCAAGAGACTCCTCAAGATTTCAGGACTCGAGATCAAAAATGATGTTGATCTTCTGAATGCTTTCAAAGCCAAGTACAACGATCCCGCAGAACAAGATTTTGTCAAGGAAATCGAGGCTTTGGCAGATGAAGCTGTGGTATAAGAAGCTGAGAGACTGAAGAAGACCTCAATGGGACAAAGTGCAAACCCATCACCTACTAACCCTCTACCTAAACCAGCAGCAAGCAGCCTAAACTCTTCGAAAAGTCGCACCCAAGTCAATCATTATGTTGAAGATGATGATGATGAGGATGATGATGATCAACAATCCCCCAAACAGATGAAGTAACGCGTGACCACTCCTTACAACCTGAGAAACATCCCCTCAGTGAAGAAGACCACCTTCGAAAGCGATTCCAAGAGCAAGTTTGCCAAATAAAGAGACTGCTATACCCCAGAGCCCTCAAGAAGCAGACTTCAAAGCCAGAGAGAGCCCAGCTAAAAACAACCCTACAGTGTGAGAAAGAGCAGCAATTTTAACAACTCTGACCATTCAGAGGAAAGGGAGACTCGATATGACAGACATCGCCAAAGCCAGACCAGGAAATCAGCATTCAGCTGCCGCTATGAGAGTTTCTAACTACGAACGACCTGCATGTGGTGTTACTGAAAGCATGATGAACATGAACTAAAGCGTTCCCCCAATCCTAATGATAATTTCAATTGGGAATTGATTGAGGCAAAGCTAAAAGAGGAATATGAGACTATTCTCAAGAACACCATCGCGGAAGACCTGAAAACTTCTCACTACTTTAAAGATGTGATTTAACTTCTCACCCAGTTCGAAAAGAAATACGCGAAGAGTGATTGCTTCGGTGAGTTCCCTCTTCTGGAAATGCTTTAGAATTCCCAAAAATTGAACTCTGGAACCTGTGCTGTTAACTTCTTCTTAGCAAACAAAAAAGTGGTCTAATATCAACTTGAGATGAAAAGAAAATCTTGCTTCGTTGAAAAAGACCGAGAGGTCCAGCTAATTACTCAAACAACGTACAAGAGAATGCTTGGTAAGAGAGCTGAGTAAGTAGACCTTTCAGACGTGATAAAAGAAAATGAAAAGCAGAGATTAAAGAGACAGAAAACCTCTCTCAATTCACTCAACTAAAATAATATTGGTGGTGGTGATCCCGATGACGGAGAAGAAGACCAGTAAATGCTTAATGTCAATGCCAATCAAAGCAGTTTGAGCAACACAGATACCCATTAAGTTCTCGCAAGAAATACCACCAGAAGACTCTAAGCTAAAATGTTGAGTAAGCATCTCAAAGCTAAGTCAAGGACAAGCTTGACATGATCCCCAGCCATTTCTTATTCACTCGCTGTTGGTATGTCAAGGAGAGATTTGAAGAGTTACTGCCCTCAGAATATTTCCAATACCCATTCATGATTCAGAAAGCTAATGAATGCTTTGAGTACATACAGGATAATTTCGAGTCTTCTTGGTACAATTACACTGGTTCTCCCTTCTTTAACGCTTCTGTTTACAGACTAATGTTTACTCCTCATCGATTCATCCATTAACCAAACAGAATCAAGGATTACCAGTACAGGGACAAGCATGCATTCAATCCCAATGTAAACTTCTGCAGCAAAGTGCTCAATTGCCAACACTCGACTCCTTACCTCGACTAACTCATGCAGCTTGTGAACCTCTTGAGCGATGGCCTGGTTTATATCGAAAGGAGATCATTCTGTATGCTACTATGTGCACTCTTCAAAGCAGCCCCCTAGGCTATTGTGAACCCCCTCTTCTTGAACCCCATGAAGTTTCCTCTCTTGCATGCTCTCGACTGGCTTGTCTTAGATGAGTTCTCTAGAACATATGTATTCAAAAGGCTCGGTACAATAGATTACAATAAGGCAAGTTTCTATGAGCTTGGCAGCTTCGGCCAATAGTTTTCTGATAACGAAAAGCTTTTCTCTGATTATCTAGACGACAGGAACTCTATCATTGTAGAGCTGATCTTCCATCAACGTGGTCGAGACATTCCTCAGTCAATATTCGGGGTCATCCGCAAGAATGCTGATAAATCATTGACGATCAAATCTTCGTACAGTAAAAAGACTGTGTTGATCCCCAAAAGTATCGATTCGAAGAATAATGAATTGAAAGAAGCTTGCCAGGTGTTTATACATGATTTTACTGAAGACCCCGCGTTCTCTACAGGTATGAAGCAGGTATTCGAAGTGCGATTCTATGGGTGCAAGCTAAGATATGAAATGGAGAAGACTATTCTATACTAATACGACGATTTACAATACAGGACTCGTTAATTTTTCGTGCGTTTCTTTTCTATGTAACATTTCCATTTGTCTAACTTAATTTATAGGTACTCATCAACTAATCTTCATCAGGCGTACATTGATTTGCATAGAGGAATTGGATACCTTCAGAATCAAGTGATAAGACTCACCTATGAAAAAGCCTCGAAATGTGAGACATGGAAGGAAGTTCCGAATGACTTAGTCATTTACTACAAGACCCCACTTTTGACCAACAAGAATTTCGACTACATTATTGAATTCGTTGATAGATTTGCTAATAAATCTATTTAAGAACGCTCTGATATGTTAAGTAAGAATTTAATGCTAGCTAAATATTTTTAGGGTAAATGCTCATAGGCTAAATAAATAATGGTGTGTCTGTAGCTTAGAAGGGATATCCTAACAGGCCTCTAAGCATTATTAACTCAATCTATCAGTTTAACACACTCGTCACCTTGGTCAAAAACCCTCCCAAAAATTCAGACCTTCGCACAAACTAAGGAAAGACCTTTTATTTGCACAAAATGTACTCGAAAGTCTTCATGAAACTTTTATGGAACTTATCCATAAATCTTACCAAGAGTATTTCAAGATTTATGAATCAACGTAAGCATATTTTAGATTAAAATTCTATAGTTATCTCCAACTGAAGGAGAATGAATTACACCCTCTCGTAAAGGCACTCAACTGGTCGATCCTGATGATCTAAAGATTGTAATGGGTCTTATTCAAAGCCTCGCTGATTAAGCATAGAGAAATCCTCCTTGGCCAGATAATTATCTTTCAAAACAACAGAGATATGATGACGAAATTTTTCTTGCCCTAAAAGACGAAGTAAAGAGACTTCCAATCAAAAATCTAGATGGACTGTCTGCCAGAGAATAAGCTCTGCTTGAGAACTCGCCATGGTTTCTCCACTTAGAAGCTTTCAAGAACAGGTTTTTGCACTGCAGCTCCAAAAAGAATGACACTCTTCAGTAAGTGGATTTAAATTCTAACATTTCTTTATAGGAAAGTGATTGTTAAACACCCATCATTCTACATCAGAAAAGTTAATTAGCTTTCAAATGATCATGACAACGCTGTAATGTTTGAAGGACTTACACTCAACAGCATGATATAGATTAGTGATTCTGACTAAGATGTAGAAATGGAAGACGAAGACTTGATGCAGAGCTATAGACTTTCACAAACTCCCTCAAGGATTTCTAATTATGGACAGCCAAGCCAAGCAAATCCTTATCAGCAGTCCCATTCTATAAGATAGTCGCAAGCATTGACAATGTACATGAGCAACACAGATAACAGTACCAGGACAAGATGCAAATCCAGCAAGTTCTCTCATCAGTGAACTAATTCTAGCATAGAAATCCTACTGAAATTTATGGAACTACACCTATCGGAACATTTCCAAATTACCCCAATCAACAGTAATTCTATGAAGGAGTTGACCAAAACTACTCGTAAAACTATCACCAGCAAAGGGATTAATAGTAGTCTAGATTGTCAACTAACATGAATCAGATGCAGCAGCAGCTTCCTTCAGGGTACAACTTAAACAGAAAGGAAATGTTTAGAAGCAACATAAACTATGGCATGAATGATTTCTAGGGTCAGAAAAATTACCAGCAAGATGAAGGCTTCAAGTAAACTCAGAGCAGAGAAACGATTGGTAATGACATGTACAAGTATTACGCTGAAGATGTTACCCGCAGATAGGAATAGAGACAAAAGTAAAGGTAGCTCTTACAAATAAAAAACTGCCAAAACTACTTGATATTCCTTCTTAAAATCAAAGCAAAGAGGTCCTATCCTTAAACAGAGGGTAAGCTAACGCAAATGCTTCGAATTCAAGACTGGATAGCAATCAAACGGGTTCCAATTCAAGGTAG
>ARYC01020439.1:0-34367 GCA_000711775.1 Oxytricha trifallax
AGAATTTTAAATGTGACTTATATATTCATTAACTTAACTAAAAAACTTATTTATATACATTCGCTCTCCCTTCTTTAGCACACTTTTAAGCCAACAAATTATCTACTCTCTTCGCTGATCTTTTAATAAAGTCTACTGTATCTATAGGTAGGTCATGCATCAAGTGATATAGCAGCAGTTTCTTGTAATGACCTTTTAATATTCCCCAGTAGAACTCAATTCCATTAAACTATGGACTGTAAGGTACGTTGAACACTGGCGTTATTCTAAGTTGTTCATAACTCTTCCTTGTTTCTTTGGTCTTATGAACAGAAAGATTATCAACGAATAGTATAATTTCTTGTTCAGGGTACTTCTCTCTCAGCTGTCCTAAGAACTTTATATACTACTCTGTCTTAATAGAGCGAGGATGAATAACATAAGTTTCTCAACCAGTATCCTCGCTAATTCCTCCAAGAATTGCCATTGTTTATACCTTGACTTTCTAGTCATATACTTCTATGTTGCTATGGCCTCTTATACCAAGACTTCTAGATGAAAGTGTTGAATGTAAACACAGCCTCGTCAGCATGAATAAACTTAATATTATTCTATTAGGCTCTCTGCATTTAATTATAAATATAAGTTAAGTTGTTGTTGTAAAATGGCAGAGTTAAATCAATTACTCTCTTGATACGATTTACACCTTTGTAAGAGATACCGTTTCGTTTATAAATGTTTGCAACAGATTGAGCAGAGATCTTCAACTCAGGGAACTGGCGATGAAACATAATAGCTCGTTAGTCGAGAGAGAAGTGAGCCCAATACTTCAAAGTTTTTATATTAATAAGATAGTCAATATGCTTCTATAGAAACTTTGACTTCCTCTTTGGCTAAGAATTCAGCTATTATTGTTTTAATTACACAGCTTTCAATCAGTGAGAACGAACAGTTGATGGACTACGCTTTAAGAGCAGTGCAATAGACTTATAGTTCAGTACTGGTTTGAGTTATTCAGTATACATATCACATACATAACGCAGTTAAACACTAAATCTATATACTCTTCATCATAAATAGACCCCAAAAGCTTGTAAATTTTTGTCTCGCATTTAATTAATAACCCCAACCCCTAACAAATTCCCTACAAATCAAAGCAATTATAAACCTCATTAAGGGGTTTTGGGGTTTTGATTACTAGGGGTTTAATTTTTAGATTAAAACTTAATGGAAATATTGGTTTATAAAATGCTTTATGAATTTTACCTGTGAAGAATTTTAAATTAAATCCTAGAGGAGCTTTTATTTGACTAAATGTGATTTATTCTCATGAATTTAAACCAGTTTTACCTCTATAAGGCTTCTCCTATCTATATATTTAGTGAATTTATCAAAGCGTTATAAGCTCTTGTTTTATAAATCATTTGGCTTAATTATATCATGATGATAAGATGAATTCTATAAACATTTTAGGACGAGTGGTTAATTTTGGGAAAAGCTGTATTACTGGATCATGGCAATAAAATTACACTCATCCACCTAGAAAAGTAAAAGCTAGAAATTCTTGCACTCTGGGAGAGTTACTTATGCCATTTGATAATTCATATTTTGAGATAAAATAAACAAATTAAAAAGAATATTTTTAAAGATAAATAAAAGAAGTGAAACAATAAGCTTTTATTTTTTCAGTAAAAGAGAAACATTTAATACAGAGACTAGATAATCAATTATTCCCTTAAATTAAACTTATAAGATATGCTTAAAAGTTTTAACAACGATATTCAAAGATTATAACTTGGGCATTTATAGAAAGAAAAAAGTATATCTGGGAATTTTAAGGAAGTCTGATACTCATGCAATAGACATTAAGATTTATTATTAAAGATCATAGTCAACGCTTTGTGTTCTTCAATGAAAAGAAAGGAAATAGAATAAAATATAAAATAATATCAAGAAACTCAGTCAAGTTTTTAAGGGACAAGGTATTGAAGTAAATCAAACTGAAAGGAGAATCGAAAAATTTTTCAAGTCTTTGAAATTTATAAAGGCAAAGTTGAAATCGAGACTATGAAGATCATTTCTTGACAGTTATTGACAAGATTCTTGAGTTTGTAGCAACCTCACTCTTGAGAATAAAATAGGGAGAGATTTATCAAAGATGAAAACTATGCCTTCAGAATTTGACTTTATTACTACTCCCTTCAGGTGACAAGTGTAGATTGAATTAATTAAAAGAGTATTTTTTTCTTTAAAAGCCCAAGTTAAAGAGTGTAGGGATATTATTTAGTTATATTCTATAATTTTAGAAAAAAGATCAAGTAGCTATCAGGTTTAATTTTATAATGACTTACAGAGTAATATATTAGACAACAGATACCATAAATAAATTGGCTAGATCGAGAATAAAAAAGTTGAAAGAATAGAAGAGCTTAACAAAACTTGGGTACATTCACAGATACTTGAACCCTAAAAAATTATGATTTATTTTTAATTATTTGGTGTATATATGATTGATTATAATTGAGATTATAGATTGGAGGATAGAAAGATATTAAGAACACAAGTCAATTTTTCAGATGAAAAAGACTGGAGAGCTGAGACAATTGTCGGGGATATTATGATACGAGTAGAAATAATATAGAGCGATAAGGCAAATATAAATAAGATTACATTAGTTGCTAAATAAATATAAACATCAATTTTGGAAAATTAATTTGATCAATAAATCTATCATTTCTTAAAATGCAATAAGACAATTCTTAAAGAAAGCGTAAGAAAAGAAAATTGTGTGGGAGAGACTTTACTCATATTATTCCATCAAAGAGAAGGCAATTAAATCCTGAATCTACGCTTAACTTCTTATAAGATCTCAGCAAGCTCATATTCATCTAGGATCCTCCAGATCTATAAAAAAACAATGGTTATTGACGGTAATCGGGAAACACCCAGCAATAAGATGACTACAGACCTTTAGATCATAAACATGTTCCCATTTTGTATTTTACAAGTAATTGATTTTATATTATTAAATATGTAATTCCAAACTCGATGTTTATATTTAGGAGTAAGGGGTTTTTATAAAAGGATCAAGAAATACTTATCAAATATTATCTTAGGTCATACTAAATTAATTAAGTAAAAATTGAAACAATTAAACTGCAGCTTATAAAAAAAAAGTTTAGAGATATGTTGCATGATTCTAAGCTTAAGTTTGTGCGAAATATTTTTGCTTAAATTTCAAATATTTAAAATTTCATACTCTATTCAATCATTAAGCAAATATATTAAAAGTATTTGTTAATTGAAGCTTTTTATCAATATATAACTCAATCAACTAATTAAGGAGTTTAGGTTCTTATTGTCGACAATGGAAAATTTCTTAAAATTTTATATTGATATTTATTTTTTATTTTCAAAAATTTGAGGAAATTCTTAATTGATTGCAACCAAAAGCACACAAATATAAAGTTAATTAATAGATAATTTTAATAAAAATCATTAATATTAAGAAAGTATAATCAAAATGGGGAGACTGTTATAAAAGAATTAAAAATGAAATGAATTAATATTATGTTCTAATCAAATTTTACTAATGTTTTTTTAACTGTAATCACTCAACTAATTAACTAATTACACATATGTTATTCTGATATTTAATTTTTTTTGACTTTTCCAAATCATTTCTATTTTAGGGCATCGAACTAGTTGTTGCTGTAGTGATCTTCAAGTTTTTTATCAAAATTTTGAGACATCTTCAGGATATCTTCCTCAAAAAAATAAAAAATGAGGAAAGTGTGGAGTTTGACTTTAATAACAACAACAATAAAAGCAGCAATAATAGTAAAATCAACAATAATAACAGTAGAATCAACAGTATTTACTGTTCATCTGAAATTTTTGAGAATTTCAGAATTAAATTTGTAATTTAGTTTTCATTTTCATCAACATCATCATCTTCTTTATCAATATCATTAGTTCTTAAACATGAATTTAGAAAAGTTGGATTTTTTGGGAAAAATCCCAGAACAGTAAATACTGTTGATTCTACTGTTATTATTGTTGATTTTACTATTATTGCTGCTTTTATTGTTGTTGTTATTAAAGTCAAACTCCACACTTTCCTCATTTTTTATTTTTTTGAGGAAGATATCCTGAAGATGTCTCAAAATTTTGATAAAAAACTTGAAGATCACTACAGCAACAACTAGTTCGATGCCCTAAAATAGAAATGATTTGGAAAAGTCAAAAAAAATTAAATATCAGAATAACATATGTGTAATTAGTTAATTAGTTGAGTGATTACAGTTAAAAAAACATTAGTAAAATTTGATTAGAACATAATATTAATTCATTTCATTTTTAATTCTTTTATAACAGTCTCCCCATTTTGATTATACTTTCTTAATAGTTAAATACAAATAATCACGTTAATGAGTAGTAACATAATGTTTGCTTTCGCGGCTCTCATCAACTTTTATAAGATCTTACTTATTCAACTAGAATCAAAATGCCAAAACTTTTATATGGCATTGATATTTTAGTATACTGGATAGTATTGTATAGTTAAAGTGTCTTGGGGGTCTTTAAAGTAAACAGGTTTTATGTGAAATTAATATTTATTTAACAAATATTAGTAATTAACTTAAATCATTCAGATTTTTATTTTCTTGTCATCTTAAAATCTCTATGATCTTGTTTTTCTAAAATGGTTAAAGCAGACCAGTTATTAATTACCTTGAAAATATTGTTATCTTTTTTCATTTATTATTTACTTCAAGGTTCTTACTTCTTAGGACATATAATCTAATAAGAAGCTTCACTGCTAAATTTATTTTTATTTTCATGCTTTGTACCAATAGGTCAAGCTTTCCTTATCTCAATTTATAGAAGTGAACTCTTCTCCCACAAATCAGAACAATTAATTCTATCCTTTCTTATTGAGAAATAACCTATGGTCTAAGATTATTTGCCAATAATGTAGATATTTTATTTTTAATTATTCTTTAAATCAATAATCACAATTATTAAAGGCATAGATTTATATTAAAATTTTAAGGTTTCAAATTTCAATTAACGTACCCTAGTTTATGAAGCTCTTCACATGTTCACATGTTTATAGGTACTTTCTTAGAATAATTTAGAATTGTTCAGTCTTATTGAATGAAACAAAAATCAAGAATAATTCAATTGAGCTTAAGAAAATCTTAAGACCCTTTTTTGTGAAATCTAAGTATCATTTATTTTTTCCAAACTCATTTTGATACATCCCATTCTAGGTTATTTAGCTGAAAAAGAATTCAAATTTAATGCATATTCATCAATAAGCAAGAGTTTTATTTCTTAGGCGCATTTATATACAAATAGTTTTATCTAAATGTGTCAACCGTATTTGATTCATTACACATAAAACTCTATCACATAAAGATTAAGATTTCCCAAATGAGACGCATTGCCATTTGACTTTTAATTTTTAGGTGAAAACTGTAAGACTTCATACAAGAACTATATTAAATCTTGGCAAAAGATTTATAATAAAAATAATGTTTTGTATTGTTAGACTGTATCGATTTGAGGTGTCTTTATTTAATTGATAAGAATTAATTTAATTCTTGATATTGAAACTCGTTTAGTATTTTTAACTGTATCATTTCAACATATTAAATTATTACTTGAACACACACACACCTATTATCGCTACTCTCTATTTTTAATTTTTAAATTAATAATATAATTTAAAACATTTGCTGCACACTCAAAAGCTTTATGTTCTACATCAATTTCAATAAAGATTACCTTCAATTTTTAGCAAAGAAAATTTGAGCATTGATTCTCCCTTTTTCTAGAAACATTATGCTAATTTATAATTCTATTTAGATTCTTGAAAAATGATTTGTAACTAAAACTATTTTGATTTTTAATGGTAAGAGGCGTATTTTGTTTTTAAGTGATAATAATTTATTTAAATCTAAACAATTTTTATTTTAGTTCTAAATCCAAAAGATTTCTGGTTTCTAAATAGCTTTAATTAAGTTTTGAACCAGATTGGAACTTTGCCATTTAAACCTCATTAGTTTAAAATTAAGTACTAATTAAGCTTTAGCATGAATTATAATTAAAAGTTTTAGTACCAATACTAATTAAATTTTGAAACAAATTTCGAAGTAATTTAATGAAACTATTTGTTTTAAATGTTCTTTTTCTCTGAAATTTTTCAACCAGCAATTTTATTATACTTTCACCACTTAACTTTACTGGGTTAAACTTCTATAAGAGGCTCTTTTTAATAGTTTGATTTAAACAATAGGATCTAGAAGTCTATAAATTAAATTTATAAATTCATTAATAGGAAGAAGGAATTTATGAGTATTGCAATGAAAAAAGGGTTGAGGCTTAATTAATGATATCAATATTCAGAAGCAAGGATGATGATTATTGATAGCTCACTCAAGATGGCAATAATACAACTTATACTTGAACAAATATTATTGTTCGTTTATTTCTTCCAATTATATAAGTAACAAATATTTCATTATTAAAAGCGTATTATGTGATGAAAAAAATAAATTAGAATGAATGCTGTCATTGAGGCTAAGCTAATAAAATCTAGAGCTATCTAGCAGAAAGATTTTGTTTATAGAAATAGCAAACTACCCAGAGACATCTGGGTCTAAACTCTATGAAGATGCTATGAAAGATTAAAGTAGTAGTTTATCTTCTTAATAAGAAGCAGCTATTGAACAAGCTTCAGAAATGACTTCTTATTTGGTGTTCTTGGTACTATGATCTCAAAAAAATCATAGAATAAGCTCACAAGAAAATCTACCCTAATAATCATGAAGATAGAAAAAGAATCAAAACAGAGAATACTAAAAAAGAAAGACTTTTCTGAAAGAGCAGAAAAAGCATCCTTACATCTATAACAAGCTTTGCGTTACAGCCTTTTAGGGAAAGTGAAATTAGTATACTTTTAAAAGAAATATATTGCAAAGTCCACAGATTAATAAAGAGCATGTCTATGTTTAGGGAGCAAGAGGCTTAATAAAAATGTTTAAAAACCTGATGAAATGAATACTGGTGCTGATGGCTCAAATAGAAGAAATTCTTGATCCTAGTTAAGCACGGTTAATATAAGAAGTTATTCATTTATTTGAGTCTAATAAATATTTATAAGAATTCATTCTTACTTCTTTTGCACAAATGTTGTCTTATATTTGCTCACTCTCTTGATAGCAACTTTGAATCAAATCAACTTTAAAGATATATAAGTAATGCATAAGGTGGAACAGCAAGAGTTTCTTGTGATTATTCTTAATTTAACTAAAGTAAAATTCGATTCCATTAAATGTTTTGCTATAAGGAACGTTATACATTAATGTTAACTGTTCATAGGCTTTCTTAGATTCCTAGTCTTATGAAACGAGAGGTTATTAAAATAAAAATGATTTCTTACTCATAGTACTTAACTCTTAGCTTATGTAAGAACTCTATATAACTCTCGTTTAAAGAGCGAGGATTTAAAACAAATGTTTCTTAGCCTTAATCTTCATTAATAACTGCTTAAATTGCGTGTGATGTTATTATTAATAGCATTGCATTTAATCATAAATATAATTTAGATTATTACTACATAATGGCACTGTAAATCAATCATTCTCATCATTCTTTTGACAGTCTTGAAAGTAATACAATTCATCCTATAATTATTAGCAATATTTATGGACAGATGAGCATTTCTGGAAATTATTAATAAACTATAACAGGCTGCTTATCAAGAAGTGCCTGTACTTTAAAGTATAAAATCAACATAATTATTTTTACAATACTGAGAAAAAAAATTATTTTCTTGCAAAATATTATTAAGAACCTGAATTGACTTGCTAAATCATCAAACAAGCTGTGATACCTAATTTTTTATCTGCTGTCATATATGAGATTTGCAGTTTTTGTATACTTCAGCACCACATTAACTTAGTCTTTTTTGATAATTGTTCCACATCTTAGTTTATGAGGTAAGTCTTAATATTTTTTCTCATAAATAAACCAGAAGTATACCTAATGCTTATTTTTGATTTTGTCAATTGGGCAAATTATTATATTAACTCCAATATGGCTTTATCTATACCCTTAAAATCAAAACACTTAAACATATAATTAAGGTGTTTGAAGCTTTAGGGTCGTAAATAAACTTAGGTAAAAATAAAAATTTTAATATGCTGATGAATAATTTATTACTTTTAAAAATTATTTAAAATAATAAACTTTAAATATTATTTACTATTCCAAATCATATAATTTAATATGAAACTTAAAATTTATTAACCTAGTACTATGGAAAATTTTTCTTTATTCTTGAATCCTCCAAATACCTGACCATGATTATAAAGCATAAATAAAGTAATAGAATTTCCATGTTTAAAGTGATTATTTGATAATAATGATTATTAAGTACAAAAGTGGTATTCGCAGGATGTTTTTGATAATTTAATCTGTAAATGATATTTATAATAATTTATCTATCAAATAAATAGTTAAAATATATTAACTTTAAATAGTATTTATAGTATGAAAAATTATGTGTAAAGAAACTCTTTTAAGAGCAAATAAAAATAGATTTATCTTTTGTAAATTAAATTTATTTCATTAAAATTTCTGTTCGAGGTTGCGAGCGGTAAACCCATCTCTAATACCTTAGTAAATAAGTCAGAACTAAGAGTTAGAGTAATTTACTAATTAGTCTTTTAAAACGGCATCTTGAGTTTTCTTCACTTCGCAGTCCACTAACTCCACAAACTTCTGGTACCTGGGTACATTAATTTATTTTTAAAAAAGTTATGAAAATTAAATCATTCTGGATCCAGAGAGGGATAGTAATAAGGCTTTAATTTAATGTTTTTAATAGGATATTCCTAACAAATTTAAATTACTAACATTGAACAATTTTGATCTTAGATTATTTGTTCTTTTATAATTTCTAAGAGTGACTTATTATTTCTCTAAGTTGAAATTTTCTTGAGTCTAAGATTAATTTGACTTCTGTGAGGTTAAGTTTCTGTTATATGTTAGAGAACTTAGTGAAGGTTGTGCTTGAGCTTCGTTTAATTGAAAAGGATAAGGTTTGCTCTAAATTGAATTTGTTTAGGTTTGATCTTAAGTTTAAATAGAAGATGTGATACTTGTGATTTGCAGTGATGGCTAGTTGAATAAGTTAAAGGATTGATTTTACTGCAGCTACTAGAATATAGGTAGAGATTAAGAAGCTTAGGTGTACAATTTCTCTGTATAAACATTTTTACCAGTTTAGTCCCAAAATTGAAAGCTTAAACTATTTTTATATATACTTACTCACTTTTTAGTAAATTGAAGATGTGCTACCGATTTGATTATTTTTTTAAAGAAAATAAGCTATAAATTAGCAAAGTTGTTTAATTATAATAAAATGTATAGTATAAATTTTTTAGTTTAAATAAACATAACCCCAGGGTGGTGTTTGATTATCATTTTATTGATACAGATTTAAGTCAGACTACTCTTATCTTTAAATAATTCTTGGGCACCAAGATGCAGTGATGATGTTATGATTTATTTAAGCTTACTCTATCTTTTTACTTCGAATAGTCATGATTAGAGAAAAAAGGATAATTCTCATTATTATTTACTTTAGAATTCTTCTCATTTGAATTGATTTTAAATTATATTTGAGATGAAGTATTCTTGCCAAGATTGAAGCTAGATTAAAGATGAGTATTATAAGTTTATTAGCATAAAATGCTCATATCATTGTAAAAATGTTTCAAAGGTCCTTCATTGTTAGAAAAACTTCCCAAAAACAAGCTTAAAATCTTACTTGAGTTTCTAAAGTTTTTATCTCTCAAGATTTGTTTATTATTAAAAAGTTATTAGTTTATAGAATTTAAAAAAGATTAAAATTAATGAGGCAATAATTATTCAGCAAATATTATAATCTTGGAACATTTGAGAAATAATTATAATTAACATAATATTTTTGGGAGATAAAACTTATTTTTTTTTGTAAAATAGGATTTATATAACTCAATTTGATGGTATATTTTTAATTAATGGTATAGGCATTATATTTAAAACAATATAATTTTCGGATTAGATACAATCGGATATGCCTAAGAGTTAAATATTTGGCTTTTTACTTAATTTATTTCAGCAAATCAACTTGATCTTAGTAAAACAATAAATATTCTTACCCTGATATAATAAGTTAAGTGTTATATTATTGATGTTATTTTCTTTTTTTTATGCCTAAAAATAATTTTAAAATCAACTAAATAATTAAAAAATTTAATAAAATTTTTTGAATAGTTCAATTATGTTTTCTTGTTCTTTTCAAGAAATATAAATCTTTATTAATTCAAGTTTGATTATCTTTCAAACTCAAAATCTTATCTTTGTGAGATAAGATACTTCTGATGAATCTTCTCTGTAAATCTAAATGCCTGACTAAATTATAAAAATCAAGTTTTATTTGTTTAGATTTGTTGACGAAAGAATGATTCATGTGAAGTGGAAAGCATTGTTCACACATGTTTTAGTCACAAGTTAACAATATGAAGCCCCCAAAAACTCCAAATAGAGTTTAAATAATATATAGAATTTCATAAATTATCATTTGATTTAAGAGGTTAAATCTCAAATAATAAGTAAATTAATATTGAACAATTCTTCATTTGCAATTCCTTCATAATAAATTATAAATTACTATAAAATAATTAAATTATTAATAATGAAAGAATAATCAATTGATACTTATTTTTTAATATTGCTGTAAAATAATTGAATTGTGGAAATCTCTAAATATTAAATAATATTGATAAAATAAAGACAATCAGAAATTTAATAAACTTTGTAAAATCAAAAATGCCATGAATTAAATACACAAATTTAATTACATTTATTATAACATAAAAATGGATAAATAAAGCCATTTGAGGTGATATTACTAAATTATACAAACTTGGGTTTTAAATTAGCACTTTTATATTTATATTAATTTAAGATTTCCCAATTCTTTTGTTATTCTGCTTAAAAGTATATTAAAATATTATAATAGTTCTGAACATTTTTGATAATTCTTGCACTTGTAATGCATTCTAACTAAAATTAAAAATGTTTGAAAATAATATAAAATCTCCATACAAAAGTAAAACGAGAATGTCAAAAACCATTATTAAAGTAAAATTTTTATACTTTAATGGTACTTACTTTTATTATTTTTAGTATTCAGGAAAATGTATATAGTTTATCCTTGTCATTTGTATATTTATATAAACCCATTTTATTTAAAGTTTAGTTTATTATTGTTAAAGTATAATTGATTTGGGGAAATTCAAAAATACAAATATAAATCAATTTAACTGTAGGCGTAACAGCCACTGATTTGCGAAGCATTTAATCGTAATTTGATTTGAGTTTAATGTTCTTAGTGGCAGTTTAATCTTAAAAGTTTAGTGATCTAATTTAAAAAAAGTGGAAAGTTATTTTTGTACCATTGGTACATTAGCTCACGAATTCCTCTCATTGGTGCTCTATAAACATGGGAGCTTTGGAATGTACCAATCTAAAACGGTACAATATATTAGGGCGTACTGATCTAATTTAAATGTACCAATGTACCATTTGGACATTGAAAAGTTTTTGTTTTTTTTTGATCGGTACAATGTGAAAAGTGGTACATTTAATTATTAAAGCAATTAATTAGATAAGGTGCGGTTCATTAGTTGTTGTTATCATCGAGATCATGCGTCTTATCTGCCGTGTCTTCAGCGTCCTGGTTGGCTTCTGTCATCTTCACATCCTACTTTCTGCCCTCAAAGACCCCGTCTTCCTGCAATCTCTTCCTAAAGTACTTGGCCAACTGTATTGTGGTGAATGGAAATGTCTTCGACCCATCCCTGTTCAACTCCTGTAGATGCATGTTCACCAGCTTGATTCGTGTGTAGAATGCCTCCCTGTCCGCGCTCTCCATTTTCTCGAACGGGGTAGTGTTTGATGTGATGATAACCTGGCAACCCACAAATTTCATCTCATTGGCTTGATACTTTACGCTGATCGGATAGCCCTCAACCTCCAGGAATAGCTTCATCGTGGCAATGTTTCGCTTACTGAAGAAGTGCCTGTGGTTGATTTCATTCATGATCACAAGAGAAGGCAGAGTGAATGGCTTGCTATCATCTATCAGGAAGTTGGCGTCACCTTCTTTTAATCTCTCAGTGATAAAGATCTGTTCCACCATCCGTGCTAGCGTGGACTTGCCATTGTCAGGATCGCCACAAAACCATACCGCATTGACTTTCTCCGGGCATCTTCTAAAGATCACACTGTAAAGCGCCTCAACAGCGTCGTAGTATTTGCAATCCCTCAGGAACCCGGCACTTATTTCATTCTGGTTCTTGTCAGACCTAGAGAGCTCTCTATGTATCCCATCAGTTACTCTATCTTTGGCAGTGGAGACGCAAGTCCAGACCCAATCTTTTTGAGGTACTTTTAATGCACTCTGAGTTGATTCTCGCAGCTCCCAATCATAATTAGTTTATCATAATCACCCTTGCTCTCCTCGTACATGTCTGAAGCATCACTCAATCGGCCTGCTCTCACGCCTCCTATGTATTCTTTGAGTATCGCTTTTTTTGATAGGCTGCTGCCTTCCTCTGAAATCAGGTTCTTAGAGGTTCCATTGCAACTCCTCTCTGAGATTAGCTCTGCAAACTTATGGGAATCACCAAGCATCAGTTCAAGCTTTTAAGGAGTTTTAAATAGGTTTCTAGCCTCTACTTCTCCAATACTGCGCCCGTCCAACTTTAGCTTGTCCAAGGCATTCTTTCCTGCATATCGTGTAGCACTGAAGTAGCCTTTAGAGAGCCCAGCTGCCCCTCTTGACATGAATACTCAAGTATAATTGATCAGTTGATATATCCCTGTACTGGAACACATTCCCAAGACGCTCATGGGTTTCTAATAACGACTTCTCTTACATTTTGAAGTTCTTCTTTGCTATCGGGAGTTGAATCTTGAAGAAGAAACTTGCCCTTAGGCTGTACTTTGTATTCGTTTACTAATGCATCTGTTTTATATCTTATTGATGGTTGACACACGATGAGTAAATGAGGAAACTTCACTCCATTCTTTTGAAAATTTAATTTTAAAAACAAACTAATCGCTATTATCTAATTAATTGCTCTAATAATTTAATGTACCACTTTTCTCAATGTACCGATTTAAAAATAACAAAAACTTTTCAATGTCCAAACGGTACATTGGTACATTTAAAGTAGATCAGTACGCCCTAATATATTGTACCGTTTTAGATTGGTACATTCAAGGCTGCAATGTTTATAGAGCACCAATGAGAGGAATTCGTGAGCTAATGTACCAATGGTACAAAAATAACTTTCCACTTTTTTTAAATTAGATCACTAAACTTTTAAGATTAAACTGCCACTAAGAACATTAAACTCAAATCAAATTACGATTAAATGCTTCGCAAATCAGTGGCTGTTACGCCTACAGTTAAATTGATTTATATTTGTATTTTTGAATTTCCCCAAATCAATTATACTTTAACAATATTTATCATATCAGTTAAATCTGAATTTTTACAATTATTTTTATTTCATAAAATCATGCATAATAATATTAATAAATGGTGAATGTGGATCTTGTTGGAAAGAGAATTAAAAGTTGGCTGGATTTTTTATCGGAGGTATTGTTTTATCTCATTTTGAGTGAAAAATAATTTAAGTTTAATATTGGCATCAAAATGAAATTATAAAAACACCAAAAATTAAAATCTCTTTATTTCACTCTTATGATACGATAAAACAGTAACTTCAATAGTTAAGTTCAGCTAATTTTTAATTTTTTATAAGAAAAAGTATCATATTGTCTAGGTTTGGACAAGGTTAACTACTATTTATAATATTATTTATTTAATTTTAAGGAATTTTCCCAAATCAATTATTCTTGAGAAATATTATATAAAAACTATACATCTAGTTTTGAATTTAACAATTAATCATAACATTTATATAATATCTAAAAAATTTATTAATTAGTGATTGGTTTTAAATGGTATTGTGATTTATATATAAAAATATTCGAAATGAATGAATTTGTTATTATATTTCAAAATATTGAATAAAGCAATCTTGATGCTCATCACAAACTACAGTCACAAGTTCTTAGTTGACAAATATTTTTATCACAAAGTTGTTTACTTTGTTCAAATCAACTCTCTCAAAATTATTCGAAGAATCCAAACAACATTTCAACAAATTTGAGTAATCAGCTTTGACAAGAATTTAAGATTTAATGCATTCAATATCATATTAATAAATAATCAAATTAAAATATTCGAGCAGTTTATTTCTTACAAAACTTATATTTAATTGTGAGTTAAAAATTGAATTAATTAAATGTTTTATTTTAAAATTAAAAAAATAGATATATTGTTGACAGACTGTGGCATTGCAAAGGAGCATGATGGGTTTTTTGTTGGTAGAGTTAAACATTAATATGCAACTTTCACAAACTTAATCATTAATCATTTTGAAATAATTATTTATTATCTATTATTTAGGACATTTTGTGGCTTATATTAGTCAGAGCTATAAAAAATATTCAAAATAAATGAAACATAAAACCCCATAGATCAATTAAGACACGAAGACTGGTGTAATGAACAATTAAATGAAAAAATTATTATTATTGGCTAATATTAATTATAATTAGGCTAAAATCAAATTAATACACCCTGATTGGATTATTTTATAAGGACAATTAATCGAGCCAATAGTTTTAATAATTAGCCCAAACATTTAATAAATATTAGCCAATAAAAATTAATTCTTAATTTAATTGTTCATTACCCCAATCTTCGTGTCTTAATTGATCTATGGGGTTTTAATTATTTAAATAAAAATATGTAAATTATACTCTTTATAGTATAATCTTTTTTTTTCCAATGTAATAAATACTTCTTAAATTTATTAGTGTTAAAATTCAATTTAAATATAAAATTAGATGAAAATGTATTTGGCGTAATCCTAAATAGTGGCAGTTAACTTTTTAACTTTAAAATGAATTACAGATAAGATTATACTTTTAATAGTATCTTTAATTATTAATAATTAATTATGACAAAAATTGTACATTGTACAGTTCTATGGATTTAGTTTTTTAAATAATTAGATTGTACAGAAATGTGAAGTGATTAATTAGAATGATTATTATTAGTAAATTACGAAGATGTTTAGCATATTTATAAATTCTCATATACTCTGTTCAATGACTCCTCAATTGATCTTTTTAGAATTAGCGTCGCTTTCTTCCACGTATGTGTCTTCTTTCTCTGTCTTCTAGTCCAACATCAATTCTGAGTCCCAATCCTCAATCAATCGCTGCCGAAAGTACATTGTGAGCTCAACCTCACTGAAGAGGAACTTATCATCGGTTCTCATCATTGCCTCTGTGAACTCAGCTCTCAGCATTCTAGTCTCGAATGATCTTTTGTCTAAGTTACTCATCTAGTTGAAAGGCAGTTGATTTTGAAATAGCAAGTATCTAGCGCTTTTAGAATATTAATTCACAATAAAGTAATAGATTAATTAATATTAAAACTTAATATATTAATGAGTATTCTTAGTAATCAGACGCAGGTGGAGCCTCTTCATCCACTTAAAATGTTAGTTACAAAAAATATCATTAATTTATTTTTTTTAGCAGTCCTACCTGGTAAGACAGGAGGTGTCAGCAGAACTGGTGCTTCTTCAGTGGACGCAAGGAGAAAGCAGCAAAGAAAAAATGATGATAGTGATAAAAATAATGATGAGGATGGTGATGAAGTTTAAACTTTTTTTATAGATATATATTTCCATTTTTTTATATTTAGTATTCTGATTAATGTTAATTTAATTTATACAATCATAAATTTTTCATATTATTTTGCATGAATCTTACTATAGGCCTTTTGTATTTCAAGTTTACTGGCCCCATTTAAATAATTAAAACTTTCATTTTTAGTATTAATAATTATTATTCTAATTAATCACTTCACATTTCTGTGCATTTTATTCATTTAAAAAAACTAATTCCATAGAACTGTACAATGTAAAATTTTTGTCATAATTAATTATCAATAATTAAAGATCTTATAAAAGTGTAATCTGATCTGTAATTAATTTTAAAGTTAAAAATTTAACTGCCGCTTCTTAGGATTACGCCAAATACATTTTCATCTATTTTAATATTTAAATTGTATTATTAAGAATGATTAACGAGTTATACTCAAATTAAATTATTTAACAATTCACTGTTTAATACTAAAATCAAACCATTAATCTTAGTCGTGACGTAGACGTATCTGAAGTGAGTTGACATGGCAAATCGTGAACTAGAAAACTCCAAAAAACCAACTCGCCCCCCATTCCACTTCTCCCTGTACCGAGATGCATACGAGACAGAGCCTAGTCACGACTAGGGGTATCCCCCGCAGAGCTCGCAGAGATCTGCTTCCTGTAAACAATAAAAGGGGAGTCTGGAGAAAACTCTTACCAGGTTCCACCACTGCTGAGATAGTAGTCTCTGTCCTTTCGCTGTGATAGCCTCATTAACCCGACCTGGTGTGAGAGGAAAATCATTATCGTTGGCCTTCTATGGTTCTCATCGTCTCACTTTGAAGGTTGAGCACCACCTTCATCCTGCTCCATATTACCTAGGAAGCTGAACTCACACCAGGAAGCTCATCTAATGCAGGAAAATCCTTAGCGTGCAGACAACTCGAGGAGTTTAGGATCTGACAGATTGACCCCCGCCGACTGGCCCCTAATGCGGTGAACCCAGCAACCCCCTGCCTACCCTCAGCAGGCCTTAGTGTAGTAGAAAACTCTAGTAGAAAGTCTTCAGCCTCGGGCCCCTGTGGGTCACCCTATCCTTATAACTTTCTCATTTAATATTTTAAAGAATATAATATACATATTTTTATTTAAATTAATTATGTTTCATTTATTTATTAAAATCTGTGCATTTTCAAATTTAATTTATTATAATATTTTATTAATCAATTTATAATTTACCTTAAAATTGAAAAATAATGTGAATATAGATTTAAATTATTTATGTAGTTTTCAATAAATAATTTACTTTATTTAGAATTATACTTATGTTAATATTTAATGACTTATCTTTAGAAAGCATGATTTTTACTAATTCGATGGGCAATTTATCTCATTTATCTCCATCTCATCAACTGTAAAGCTTTTAGCACCAGTCATGTAACTCAATCTTCTCTCATAAAGCTCACTACTGATATTCACATGTTCTAAGTCACATTTAATAACACAATTATCTTTTATTTATAAAAAAAATTATTAATTAAATTACTAACTACTATTTCTTATTATTCAATTCTATGATATTACTTAAAATTATAATTAATTAATGATACTTGACTATATATTTATCCAAGGAAGAGTTTTTTCAAGATTATATAGGCAATTCTAATAAAAGATGCGAATTAGTGCAGCTAAAAACTGTCTTTAAATTAACTATAAGAAGCTAAATTTAAAATAAATAGAATATATATTAAAAATAGAGATATGATTAATTGCCAATATAAACTTTACTTTATTTGAATTTTTGCAATTAAGAATAAGTGTAAATTAAAAATAATTAAACTATATCGGAATTACTAAAAGTACTAAACTGAATTCTTATATTACAAATTAAAACATTTTTTTGTTCTAAATTAGAAAAGTGTATTTTATTAAAATTAAACACTTTGAGGAAATTTATTTTATTAAATTGAGTTACAATGTTTTTTATAAAGATATTTTAGTTAGATTGTTGTTCAAATAAATCATCAGATCCTGGATTAATAACATTTTCACTTCTTATCTCTTCAGGAATTACAAAACCTCTTCTTATTTATGAAAAGCATTTACTTTGATCAGTGACACTTGAAATTAAATATATTTTCTTTAATATTTGGGTCTTTTGTTTATTGTAATTTAAAAGAATAGAAGAGTTTGAAGAAATTCTCAGAACCCAAGATCCAAAAACACACAAGTAATTTTATAAATTTCAAATTATTATTTAATAATCATTTTTATGAGTCACTGAAAGTTTTCTATTTAAGCTATTTTGATCTACTGGCATAACTTTCTTCTCATTCAACTGGAAAATGAAAGCCTGGCTGTCATAGATAAACTTAAGAAAATAAAAGTCAATTTTTTATAGATTTTATTTGGAAAATAAAATTGTAATTTGTCTTAAATTATTATTAGTAAATTGATTAATCTCAAACTCAGGGAAGGTTCTCTTAACTCTTGAGAAGCCGTCAAATGCTTAGCCATGATTTAAAATTGCTTTTAAAGAAAAATTTAATCAAGATATTATTCACATTTAAAATATTAGTAATATAGAATGATTGCTAAGAATGAAATTTATGTTGTAGTTATTTATTTATGATTCTAATTATGAAATTCCATATTAATTAATATTTGCAGTGTTGAATGTATTTTAAAATTTTGCTAAACAAACAAAAATGTTCTAATAATCTCAAGTATTATACCCAATTTTATTTTAGTTTTGTTTAAAACTAAATTCTAATCTTCTTTTAAGCTGCTGTACAGTAAATCCATCTCTTGTTCATTAGTACAAAAGTTTAAAGGAAGCATTAAAAAATCCAAAGCCCCTTAATTAGATGTTTTAGTGATTTGATTTTTGTTGGGTTCTTATTAGGGTTAGTAGAGAAAACATTGAATTTTTTAGGGAATAATATGATTTATTGAATATTAGTTTATTAAAATCAAACGAATTAGATCTACTTGTCTTTATTGTATCTTTCGAATATTGTTTTCTCAAGCAGATCTAGCGTTCAGTCTAATGATTACCTTGGGTATGTATGCTGGTTCTATTATGATTTTCTTCTCAACTATTTTTTCAAACTCTCAGCATAAACCTTCTTTATTTTTATGCTTTTTCGGGATGATATATTGATTGTTTCTCATATTTGGAACCATAGTAAGATATTCTTTCCGTGTCACCCCCTAAAATAATTGAGGTTACTGCCTATACATCCTTCTATACAGAACCATTAGTCCTCTTCTTTCTTATTGGAAAGTAGCCTAGTATCCCAAGTATCTTTGCTAAAATAACTATCACCTGTCTAATTCCTCGTTAGAAATCGATAACAACAATTTCTAAAGGACAAATGTTCAAGTTAACACTTTTAGGCTTTATATCTTCGTGGGCATAATCAAGTTCAAGAGACTCTTTAACACCCTTATGCATTTCTTTTTGTACCTTATTTAAATCTTCTGGAAATCTGCTGTGATAAAGATATTCTCTAAGAGTCATTTCTGATTTTCTTCCCTTAGAGCAATGAAACTGAATCGAGGAATAAGTTCTCGAGTTTAAGCAAGCTCTTGCAATCTCTTTTTTATGCCTATCTGAGTATATGTATTCATTTTCAAATTCATTATGATACTATTCATTCATAATAAGATAGCTGAATGGATAAACATAGTAAACATACTCTTCAGCAACTAATAGCTTTATGTAGGCATGCCACATGCAAGTTGTATTAAAAACAGCTACTAGAGTCAACTGTATTTAAAGCAGGAATATGCAAAACTATTTCTTAAAAACATTTGACAAGGGTTCTACCTGAATGTTGATTCATTTATTCCAATATTATCTATCTATTGATCCTCTCCTGAAGTTCTCTATAAGATTCTAAAGTATTTGATTTTATTTTTGCAGGGACAAGTTTCAAAGTCTCTTTAAATTCAATGGGTGATGTTTTTAAATATGCTTCTTTTCTTTGCTGAGCGTGAATAAGAAATAATGTAAGTTGAGCACTAGCATCTAACATCTACCTTATTATGCTATATATATACCTTACTCTTACAAGAGTTTACCTTTTTCAGATGTCTCTTCAAACTGAACTCGAAAATGAAAAAATTTTAGCTGGCTTTGCATTCAAAGGTTTTTATCTTTTCAATCTAAAGCTGTTCCATTGCTTCCTTAAAATCTTTTATTAATGTTTGAAGTCACACATTTGCTCACTATTTATTATTTTAAACCTCTATAAAGTTGACACTTGCTACAAAGTCAAGAGCTCATAGCTCTGACCCCCTCTCTATGAAGTATATAACTGATCATTCAGTTCCATGAGAAACTGCTTTGCTATTTAAGTTGACCATCATGGAAAAATTAAAATAAAATTTCTATTATAAATCTCATAAATCTTCTATAGATATAGTAATTTTTGTAACTGTTCCAACTGCAAGAATAATGGCCAGATTTCAGCTCTATGACTTCGTATTTATTCTCAGTTTATAACTATAATTTTTCGAACTTCCCTCTTAATAATTTTTATTTTGGTACCAACTCAGATAAAATTCAAATACATACTGGTTCCATTTAAGTTTTAAACCAGATTAGAACTTTCAATTTAAACTTCACTGAATTAAAAGTAAGTACTAATTAAGTTTTGGTATTATTAAATTGGTATAACTTAAAATAAAACGAATTTAGTAATAATCAAATTGATATAAATTGAGATCCATCTCTGAAGTTTGTTACAGCTTCTGTAAACTCACTCATCGTATCTTTGCAGGGTTGACCTCCTTTAAGATGCCCATATTGGAAAAATTTTAATAAATAGGATCTAGAAATTTATTTATTAAAACACCATAAAAAATTTTTGATAAAATACAAAAGAATCGTGAATATTAAAAAAGTTAAAAAATAAATAACTACAATGTATGTAAATTAAATTATATATAAGTAGCTAAAATTGAAATAAATATTATGTTTTTTGCAAGGAATGAGTTATAAATATTTATTGCTTGAATATTGAACTCTACTTATTATATTTATTTAACTTTTCTGAAGGAATAGTAATTCTACGTAGAGTCAAATATAGGGTACAATAGATATTTTTTAATTTTTCACAATTGCTCTCTTAGTGCTTTGTGATTTTACCAAAGCAATATTGATGCACTAAATTTAGAATTGTTTGAAAATAGTTGAATTATTCCAACAAGATTAATGTATTGAGTGAAAAAAGAAATTTTATTTTGAAATGTTAGGAAATGATAAACTAAATATAGATTTATAGAATTATTAGTCTATCTTTCAAAATAGAAGCTCCTTTTGATCAGAGTAAAAATCATTTTAATTTTAATCAAAGAATTTATCAGTATAATCAGATAATTCATACATTTCTATAATTTTTTATTTTCAAAGACTTATGATCGATAATAGGAAGAGGAGCAAAATGGAATAAATAATTGTTATAACGAAAAGAGTTGAGGTTCTTGAAATTATATCTAGATTCGAAGCAAGCAAGGTCTCCATCGATTCCTTAAATAACATGATAAGAGAGTCAGGTATTGTTAACCATCAAATATAGTTCGATTATATCTAACAACTATAGAAGGTGCCAAAATATCATTCTTAAACCTGTCCTATAAGATGAGAAAAAAGCTTTTAAAAGCAAAAATATTAAGTTGATCGAAATACCACAGTAGCTCTTTGCATATAAACATAAATATAGTTTAGATTATTACTATAAAATGTCACTGTAAAATAAATAACTCTCTTCACTCTGTTGGCAGTCTTGAAGTAATACAATTCATATTAAATACATGAGCAATTGTCTCTGGAGAGATTCGTAAGTCAGGAAACTTGCGATGAGCCATCACAGCTTGCTAAGTCAAGTTACAAATGTGCCCAATACTTTAAAGTCTTAGAGTCGCAGAGGTAATCAATATGTTACTAATTGAAATTTATTTTTTTGTAGGATGTTATCAAGAGCCAATTATAATACTAAATAATTAGCTAGTTGAGGCCTTCTAGCATAAGAGCTATACTATTGATGAGTAATTTAGCACTGGTGAGACTTAGCTTATATTAATGCTCTTTCATATCTAAGCATAAGCAGCAAATCCAAATATTTCTCATAAGGCCCTAAAAATTTTTAATTCCTATTTCTCATTTTGCAAATTTTCCTTATTCATCTATTAACCCCCAATAATAATCCAACTATACCATAAAAATAAAATCAAGAAAACATGCAATTAAGGGGTTTTGATTCTAGTAGTCTGGGATTTAAACTGATAGAATTGAGTTTTGCTGCTTCTGTACCTCAATATCTACTAACCTGACAAATTCTAAGTATCTTGGCTTAATAAATAATAATTAAAATATAAATATATATGCTCACCATAAATACCTAGGACAGATTAATTTAATGTAGTCTACGATGGATAAAAGACTATAAATATGCCTTTTATTTATGATATATTATTTATATTTTTAAATAGTTCTCTAGCTCAAAGACTCTTAAGTAGACTTTTGTTCTTCAGCAACCTGATTTTACTAAGCTACTAGATTTGAAGTGTTTTAAGCACTGTCATCTTGTTGCGGAGGTTGAGGTTTGTCCAAGCTTTGTGAAATTCATTAAGATGGAATTTAATTCACTGCTTATTAAGAGCTAACAGATTCTCCTTAATTCAAATTGACTGGCTAGATTGATTAGGAGAGTTTATAATTTTAAAAGTTGTATAAATTATTTTTGTTTGTGGGATTTCATGTGCTTAAATTAACAAATTATTTATAAAATTTATATTTTGAAAATTTTCTCAATATAATAATAAAGTAAACTAGATCTATTAGGAACTAATTGCTAAAAGTTTTACTATTATGTTTACACTTGAATTTAAGAATTGGGTTGGGAGTTTGAATAGGTCTAAGGCATAGTGCTTGCCTACTACTAACCTGGCTACTGATTTTATTAAGGTCCTTCATTTCAACTTGCTGAATTTTAGCCCCATTCTTAATTACATATAGAGCAAAAATAATGAGAGCCTTTAAAAGAGTTCTGATCCAAAATATGCTGAATTTTCATAAAATCAGTAATTGGCTCATCAAGATGACAAAAAATAATCAGAAATTGGTTTCGCATACTAGAGGATCTTTTTAATTCTTTGTCTTTCATAACATGATTCTTAATATTAAAGATATTTAATTCCTAATTTTAATTTATAAATATTGAGAAGAATTTAAAATTATTTCATTCAACTTAAGACTAAGAACTTTGTCTAGATAATAATATAATTTTTTGATGGTATTTTCATAGTCATGCACAACTTTATCAAAGTAGTCTTCAAATTTCTTATAAATGATGTTTTTCAAATTAATTTTATCATATCAATATTTAACACAAAATAAGCTATGTATTAAAATGGTTAATTCACAGAATGATATATCATGATGCTCAAATCACAAGATTCAAGCTTTTATAAATTTACCCTTAGAAACCTTGTCTGTTTTACTTTTTGCATATTTTATAAAGCTAATATCAGATACTATACTATTATAATTAATTTGTGTTGAATTTAGAAACTTTAGCGCGCATCAGATATAATTTCAAAGGGTATACAGTGTTTCTGTCTTTTGAAATGGCACTGAATTCGAAAAAGATTATGAATAAAGTTTATTTTAAAAAAATAGGAAGGCATAGCACTCTACCTTATTGTAATAATTTGTTTGCATTCGTTTTAAGGTTTCCTCGTAATTAAGCATGTCTATTAATTGCAGGGTAAATTACCTTTACGGCTACACCATTCTAAGAGACTTGAAGATGTCTTGACCCAGATAACTCGAGAATATCCTTTTTGAATATTGCCTTCAAGTTAAAGTCTTTAATATATTTACTTGTTTGTTTCTAAGTGAAATTTATGATTTTGATTAACGCAAATTTCACAAATATTTTACTTAGGTCAAGATTTTTTATTGATAAGAAAGTCACAAAATTAATTAAAATACATTTAATAATCATTTGCTTATAAATCTTTTAAAAATGATATTTTCCTTCTTTATCTCACTATCATAATCATTAACATACTACTTTTCTAATGTTGAATTCTAGCAAGATATTCCACACTCATTCTTACTTTAAATAGCTTGAACTTCCTCTGTTTTTTGTTTGTTTTTTATGTAAACTTGGCCACTTCTCGATTTTAGACTGCTATATCAGAGATGCTGCCTGGAACCTGAACTCCATTTTATTCACAGAAATTTAATGAAATTATAGATGTTTAATAAATTAAAATTAAAAAATTAAAACTTAACAAGTTTTTATGATTAGAGATTTAACTTTTTACTAATAGTTTTAATTTAATAAGAATTCTTAATTGGGATGTCTTAATTAATTTTAGTCATGTTTTTATTAATTAAGACTGAGTTAATTTTAATTTATTAAACATCTCTAATTTTATTAAATTTGTGTGAATAAAATGGAGTATAGGTTCAAGGCAGCATCTCTGATATAGCAGTCTAAAATCGAGAAGTGATCAAGTTTACATAAAAAACAAACAAAAAACAGAGGAAGTTCAAGCTATTGACAGTAAGTATGAGTGAGGAATATCTTGCTAGAATTCAACAAAAGAAAAGTAGAATGTTAATGATTATGATAGTGAAGATAAAGAAGGAAAAAAGCATTTTTAAAAGACTTATAAGCAAATGATTATTAAATGTATTTTAATTAATTTTGTGACTTTCTTATCAATAAAAAATCTTGATCTTAGCAATAAATGCCATTTAATTTATATTAGAAAGTTAATTGTCATACAGGATGACCAGAACGGCTTGATCTGATGGCTTCTTTTTTATTTCACCAAGGCATCCTTATGGTAGGGAGAGTTTGTCAGGTCTATCTCATTAGAGGCTAGCCAACTTGGTTCAACCAGTAAGTCTCAACACTTCTCTAGTGTACTGTGCTTAATGGTTTCCTTCAATAGATAGATGAGCTACCTGACATAGGTCTGGCTTCCTTTGATTAAAGGAAGCGGGATGAAGCTGGCACTAAGTCTTCAAAAAGAGTATAAAAAAACCATAGAAGCCAACGATAAGAGATTTTCTTTTCATCGGATGGGTACTGAAGTTACCACAGCGAAAGGAAATAGACAACATTCCCAGAAGCGGTGAAACAGAAACCTTTTTCTCAAAATTTTCTAGGAAATTGATCTTCACAAGCACTGCTCTGTGCATCCTTAAAATATGCTCTTCATTCTAGTAACCATCTTGATATAGGAGAAAGATGGACTAGAAACTGAAATCTTTTATAATTTTTTTCTTCATTATTGCCATTTCATAGATTGCTAGATTAACTCATTCTAATCAAGTCTCAACTGTTTTTGTTGCGAATTAGTATTAAATAGTGATATATTTAATTATTTTGAGATTACTCATTAACTACTACAAATTGCAGTTGTATTAATTTACAATAATCCTTTATTATTCTTTTTAATAATCAAATAAAGATTTAACGATTAGCTAATATAGTAATACTAGGCAAACATATCTGAATGATCATCACAAGCAATAGTCAAAAAATTCTTATCAGAAAGTTATCTCAGAAAAAAGTTGTTAACATTCTCAATATTTAATGACTCAAAAGTGTTTGATGAATTCAAACAGCATCTCAGAGGTTGGAAGTTTTGTTCACTGGAAATATTTGATACTATCTTAGTCTTAACTAAGTTAAAAACTCTGTTGCAGCTTTCACAAGCGTAAATGTTGATCATTCGAAAAGATATTTAGTTTAATAAATTTATTATTTATTTTTGAGATTACTTGTTATTTTAACTCATTTGAATTTAAAATCTAATGAGAAATAATAATTTAAAAATAATAATTATTATATAATTTGAGAGAGAACATATTTACTTAATATATTTATAAAATTCTACAATTAAATAAAGAATCCTTATTTGAGAATGATTTGAATGATTCAATGTTTTTTAGTCACAAAGTTTATATAATTATGGATATATGACTAAAATATTTTTGTATAAAAAATAACTCTAAGTTCTGATATAATGCAATTGCTTTTATTTCGAGAAAGATAAAGCGATTAGACTAAAACAAAAATAAAATAAGCGGGAAAATTTTTTATACAATGCCAATATATTTTAGAGATAGGTTTGTCATTCTGTAGATCTCTTTCTTAATAAAGCACAAGAAGAATTTTAAAGGAATTAATTAAAAGATTATCTTTAAAAGTGAAATATTGGTAGAGTTTGAAAATTTCTGAAGAACTAATTTCTCTTACAAGTAATTGAGGCAAAGGGTGATAATGAAAATAAATGAGACAGTATATGACCGAGCTAGCTCTTTGTCTTTATGAATTATCTTCTATAAAGAAGTAAAATCTTTAAGCATTATCAAGATGATAGGTAAAGCTAGTAATTTTTACGATCATGTGATTATACTTATATATCATATCAATCTGTTACCTCATTCATCGATTGATGTTTTAAATTAGTCTTAAATGGAGGGAAATTAAATATATTTGGGTTTATTCATCCCACGACAGTCATATTTAATTTGAGTGTATTATTAATTAACCTTTTTTATCATTAGAATTCATTTATAATATCTAAATTTAATATTCCCTTATTTTTGGATTAAAATACATGTTTATTTTACTTATGAATAACTGTAATTGAAGAAATATATTAAAGTTGAATAATAAAATAAATTAAATTTCTTTGCAGTTATCCAATTTTTAAAGGACTACAAATAAAATTCTATTGTAAAGTCTTGTAAATTTTTTGGACTTTGCTATTAAAAATATTTCTAAAGAGATTTAAAGGGAAGAAACATATTTTGATTATTATTAACTTAAAAACTAAGTTTTTTGAGATTTTTCCTTAAAAAAATGAAATAAATTATACAGATAACAACTGCTTACTAATATTAATGTTTTATAAATTTAATTTAATGAGGTCTACAAAATGGAGTTTTATATATTCAATTATAATTAAAAAAATTATAATTAATTAATTAATTATTTATGTAGATATATATTCCAAATTAAAATTTATTTCTGTATTAACTTGTGATTTTGAATGGCTTAAATGAGTATAAAAGTTTATTCATAATTAAATTAAGGATCTTTCCTTTATAAACATAATTTATGAAAAATAAGTGAAAAGATTTAATTTAAAATGAAACTTAAGCAACTTAATAGGGAATACTTATTATAATAATCAGAAAATGAATTAAATGAGCGTTACCTAGCTCAACCACTCTTCTTAAGATTGTCGAACATTTCCTTCTTGATTTCGTTGAATCTCTCTTCTGACCAGTTCCACTGCGAGTTGTCTGTCTTGTACTACACCGGTTCTTACCAGGTTGGACCTCTATAAAAAATAAAATTTAGATATGTTTTTTGAAACTTACATTTTTTGTGATTGTAACCGCTTCATCAGCGTTGATCTCTATAGGTTTTCATTTTCTAATTATAAATTTAATTTTAATTTATCGATTTCCTATTATAAATTGTATTTATATTCTTTATACTAATCATAATGCTTACAGCTATGATCATTATTTATTTCAAAAATACTATATTTATTCATTCTCACTTATTATTATAATATTTATTTATAAAATAATATATTAAAGTAATTTTGATTTTGGTAGCTATTTGAAGAAAACCTCATAAATTTCAATTTCATCAACAGTGAAATTTTCTGCCACCAGCCAAGTAACTCTTTTTCTTCTTCAGTTTCTTTCACATGTTCCATTGTGCATTTATCAAGTTTTTTAAAAAAATAAATAATACTTATTTTACTCACTAGAGCAAATAATTTTGAATGCAAGCATTATTATTATATAAAAAGCTTATAATTTTTTGCAATAATTTATAGATATTTTAACAATATAAATTCATTTTCTTCTTAGTTTTTTGACCATGAGTTGATATTTTCAATAAATGGATCTATCTCCTCTGGAAGAGTAAAAATCCCCTTCAAGTATGATTTAAATGAACTTTCACTAATATTGCAGTTTAATTAGAAATATTAAATATTTTGATTGTAATTATTAAACGTTATAATGAAATTTTTATAGTAAAATTAATAATCAAATAAAAACAATTTGAAGAGATTCTTAGCTCTTTGTTATCAAAGGCACACAATAAAAATAATTAAGACTCATTATTCATATAAAATCCCAAATATGTTTATCATTTATAAAAAACAGAAATAGTCCCTTGAATGAGCAACAGCCATATATTTACATCCATATTCCTATTCAATATCCATACCAACTTTCTTGATTAACTATAACAATAGAGCTGAAGAATCGTATATAAACTTAATTAGAAATTTTCAATAATAATGAAGAATAAAGAAATTAAATGTTTTTTTAAAAAAATTTAATGAAAAATCATTAATTTTATTAGTCTCGTAATATGGAAAGGTTCTCTTGATTTTTGAGAACCCTCCAAATACTTGACTATGATTAAAAGCTATATTTAAATATAAAATATTCATAGTAAAAATAATTAAATTATTATTAGTTATTAATGATTGCTTAGTATAAATGTGATATTGGTAGGACATTTTTGATATTTTAATCTAAATTAGATATTATTCTACTATACTTTATTATTTGAATTAAAATTTCATTACTTTATTCTGTTCTTAAAGTATGAAAAACCTTGGGAAAAAAGTTTATATATGAAAGTTTAATTAATACATATTTTTAATTTCAAAAAATCTCTGCTCAAGATATTGAGCTGTGAATCCATCTCTAATGGATTAGTAAATTAGCATAAACTTTTCATTATCATAGTTTGTGATATGCTCTCTCAAAATGGATTCATAACTCTTCTTCACTTCTGAGTCTTCTAATTACAGGATTTTCTTGTATCTAGGCGCATTAAATTTATTTAAAAAATTAAATAATTAATTTTTATCATTCTGGATTCTAGGTGGAATTGTTGAGGGGATAAAAATATTTAAATTATTATGAAATCTTTAACAAATCAAATATTTACAACTAAATTTAAATCTGACAATAAAACAGTTAGTTCTCTTATAGTTGATAGAATTAACTTGCTATTTCTTTGCGCTGAAACTTTCTTGAGTTTAAGTGGATATATCTGTCTTCCTTAAGTTTGCTTTAATACTATGTCATACAACTTTGTATAATCTACGCATTGCTTTAGTTTTCCTGGATAGGATTACTTGTGGCCAATATAGAACTTGTTTAGTTTTATTTTTAATTTTACACTGGTGTAGCTATTAATGTGCTTTGAGATGTCTGCAACTTTGATAAGCTAGCAAATGAATTTATTTAGGGCTACTATAATGAAGGTTTAGGTTGGCTATATATACTTTAAATTTAGATATTTGTCTGAGGCTGGCCTTAAAAATGAATCCACATTAAAATAATATAATTTAATTCTGATTTACATTATTTATGATTTATAATACTAAAACTTTAATTAATTAATAATTCTAATTACATTAATACTAAAACTTATTTTCAAAATCAAAAATGGAAATCTCTCTGATTAGTGCTATTCTTCCTCATCTTCATCGTTATCTTCTTCGTCATTGTCATTTCCATCATCTAAGTCCCCTCAGTCTGCGGTAGTGTAATGCACCAATCCAGCTGCACTTGTGGTCTTACCAGGTAGGACCACTATAAAAATAAAATTAAAGACATGTTTTTTTTAACTTACATTTTTAATGAGTGCTCTATCTCCACCTGCGTCTGATCAATACGAATACTTATTACTATATTAAGTTTTAAAATTAATTAATATATTACATATTATAAATACCATAAAATGCTGCTTAAGGGATTCTATTGTATAGAATTATTAGTAAAATTTCTTAGCCCTTATTACCAGAGGTTAAACTAAGGTGAGCTTACTATGTTAATAAATAGAAGAATTCAAGAAAGCTATGCGATGTTTATCTGTCTTATTGAGGAGATTTACTTAAAGTTTCTTTATCTCCAATGAAGGAAGAAGATTTTGTGTTAGTTAAAAGGTCTTGCCAAGATTATATCATTCCTCATTAACGAAATCCAATAAACGATAAAAATTGTTTAGTTATTGCTTGACTTTCTATAAATCTTTATCTGTCAACATTTGATTGTAAATTAAGTTAGCTTTAAAATACTAGAACAGGCTAATTCATTAATTTAATAAAAGGAAGTAATATAGTAGATTGTTTTTAAATGGATTTTTAATAAAATAATACTAAAATCGAAATATTATCAAAATGCAAAAAAATAAATTGACAAGTATAAATCAAACTTTGGGAAGGAATATTACTGGCCATAAATAACATATGCTTTTATTAATCTCTATTATTGAGATTTGCTCATGAATTATGATATAGTAAACAACGTTTCTCTATTTAAAAAGGTCCTTTATCTTTACCTATACAATTAATTCCTACATATTTATAAACACATTAAATTAAATTTGTTGTTTGATGCTAGAGTTTTTATTGAAATAATATATATGCATGGTGATTCTGATCTTATTGGAAAAAAAAGCATTAAATTTTAAACTATAATTTTATCAATAGATTTTTGTTTATTCTTTAAATTGAAATTAATTAAGAATGTGAAAAATGCTAATTCCATTAAGATACAGCTAGATATTTCATTAAATTTCCTATAAAAATTATTAAATATCTTCGTTTTAGCAAAAGGATGCTGCTTATTCATGATTTAAATCCATAAAAATCAAGGAAAAAATTAAATAAAATATCTAATTTAATATTAATTACCAAAATTTTCAAGTTTTAGGCTGCAAACTTACTATGTAACTATAAACTTTGATTGACTTAATTTCACATATAAATGACTCAATAAATAAAACACTCCAACAAGATAATGAAGGAAAATTCAGTCATTCACTAAGACATAATAATCTAGAAGTCACTCTATTTATAAGGTAAATTTCTATTGATTATTAGTTCAATATTCAGAATGATATGATTTAGTATAAAAAATAGCTTGTTCCGTAATGTACAATTGCCATTTGCAAACAAGATAGAACTTTACGTTTCATGAGATCCTTTATATAAAAAAAAAGATTATTATTTCTAGTGTTCAAAAGAATTTCTACTTGTCTTCAAGATAGATAGACTCGTGTTACCTTGGAAATTTCCTAACTACAATTGAATAGTATGTTGCTGCCAAGTTGGCGAACTAAGTAATCCAAATTCTAATAAAACTTTTTATCATAAAAATGAATTCAAGTTCCCCTAGACTACCCTTAATACCTTAGCATGCTAGACTTGTTAATAAAGAATTTTCAGCTTTTAATAATGCTGATATTATTGTTTACTTAAAAAGCTCTCCACCTTGAAACATTGAATTCATTAATAAACGAGGTCTTATTATACTAAAAATAATTAGAAAGACTAAATGTATACTGAAAGTTATTCTCTAAAAATTTAAGTAAGCATAGGGCTAGAAAACAATCCAAAACTTAGATGAAACACAATCGCTTAATTAGTAAAATGTGACTTCTCAAAAATTAATACAGTCTGTATATCAAAAATAAAGAACATTCATAGTTTTCTGCTCTTTAGATGACAATCTTTAAAAAAAAGACCAAAAATTGAATAAAAAACATTATTCACCTTTGGCTTCAAAGAAATTAAAAAGTCAAAAACATAGACACTAGGGTGTATAAATAAATTACTTACAACATCACATATTCATGACATAAACAATTTTATTTAAGGATTTAAAAACTAGCTCCTAGCTCCCTATCTACAAAATTAAAAAAAAACCAGAAAGTGACCATAAAATTGAGATTGATTTATAAAAGATTTGGGAAAAACAAAGTAACATATCGAGATATCAAGATGAAGTTGAAATTGAATTAAAAAGTCTTAAAATTAAAGACAATTAAAAAAAAGATAGAGACATGGTTCTTTATTATATTTATATTAATAGAATAGTCTTATAACTAATTTAGCTTTAGAACCCAGAGTCTACTATGGGATTTAACAATTATTATTTAAATTCTTTAAGAGAAGAAACAAATTATAAATATAATTTTCAATTTTTCATAGAATATTAATTTTAATAGAGTACTAAATAATAAATATTCTAAGTGTTATTATTTATTTATCTATTTATTTTATAAATAATATTTAAATTCTTTAGTTTTAATGACTTTTATACAATAATAAAAGAATGTCTTTTTGTTATATTCTCGTTATTAAATGTTTCATATAATTATTTATTTTTAAATAAATGCTATTGTTGATAAATTTCTTTCTTTTCAATAAATTTAGCATTTTATTTTATGAAATTGATTATCTTTTAAATAAAAAATCTAATCATTGTGAACTTAAAAGAGTTCTATGATTTTCCAATTTAATTAAAAATCCCTTACTAAATTATTAAAATGTAGTTTCATTTGCTTTGACTTGTAAACTATTGAATGATTCATGTGCAGGGGAAAGCATTGCTCACACATGCTCTAGTCACAAGTTTAGCAATATAAACCCCAAAACCCATTAAATATAGTATGATTTAAAAGCAGAGATTTCAGTGACTCAGATAAGGGTTAAATAATGAGATAACTATATCATTTTAAAAATTCTTATATAAGCTTAATTTTTCAAATAATTATACGATCAAAAAAATTGATTAAAAAAATAAATTAATTTGATATTTATTTATTGAAAAATAAAATTTAGATTGATAATATTTAAGGAATAATACTTATATTATAATAAGTTCTACTTAATTTTCAAAAATTGTGTTTTAAACAAAGTTTAAGAAGTTACTGAGTTTGCAAAGATACTACGGGAAATAAATAAATAACATTTAAAATAAACGTATGAGACATAATTATATTTATACTGAACAATACTGAATAAAGTAATATTGATGCTCATCACAAACTACAGTCACAAATTTTTAGTGATAAATCTTTTCATCACAAAAATATTTACTTTATTCAAATCAACTCTCTCAAAGTTATGGGAGGATTTCAAACAGTATGTCAGCAAATTTGAGTGATTAGGTTAAGCTTCAATTCTAAGGAATACTTTAGTCAATCTAAAGTAAAAATTAATCATCGTCACATTTTATTAGATTGTTATAGCTAAAAAATAGTGTAATTTAAAAGTAAAATATTATTTAATTAATCAATATTAAATTCTTGACAGACTGTGTCATTGCAAGGTAATTTGATTAGTTTTCTCTTATTTAAATTGAAAAATCTGCCTCAACTTTCACAAATGTGGATACTGATCATTTTAAATTTGAATTTATTATATATAATTTAAATCTATCTGCTCAATATCTCTTCTGAAGATTTAATCAATTTCTTGGAAATCACGTTAAATCTTTATTATTTTTTTTAAATAAGTTTTATTGCAAAACAAAATTGAAATAAGAATTCATATAAATAAATAAACATTATATTTATTATATAATTTATAATGGATTTCGAATATCTTTCTATATATTGATCATTATAACACAGATAATTTAATTATATCTGATTAGATTTAGCATTACTTTATTTATTAATTTTTTGTAAAAATATTGATT
Organism: Oxytricha trifallax; assembly: GCA_000711775.1. Classification (NCBI taxonomy): domain Eukaryota; phylum Ciliophora; class Spirotrichea; order Sporadotrichida; family Oxytrichidae; genus Oxytricha; species Oxytricha trifallax. The sequence goes on from ARYC01020439.1 coordinate 33,412, forward strand.
ATCTTAAATTTGCTTTAGTTAATACTTTCACTTAATTTTAGATAATTAGTAATACATACGTCATTATTAATAACATAAAATCATTTAAATTTTAGTAAATCAGCGAATTCCTTTACTTTCATCAATTTAAAGTTTATTAATTAAAATGAAGATATTTTTATAAAATATGTAACTATTAATATTAAATTTAAACTATCTAAAGCTTTTTAAATGATAAAAACAGTATAGATTGCTTTTTTTAGCAAGATTGAAAATAAAAAACAGACACAGAATTTAAAGATATTATGACTTATTTAAGTGCAAGTTTATCATCTTCGAATAATTAACGTATTAGAATATATATTTAATAAAGTTATGTTATCACTTTACTTACTCAAAATATATATTAAAAAACTACAGAAAAAATTAAGAAATACATTTTAAAAATAAAGAATATATTATATTTAAGTGTGATATAAAATTATGAAAAATACTTAAGAAATAAAGCTATTTTTTGCTTTGAATCTTATCGTTTTATTTTATAGGGCATGAAAATAAATTACAAGTATTAAATTATGCAGAGTATTACTGACTCAAAGAATGAAAGGACTTGATATGAAAATCAAATAAATAAAAGTATCAATTATTCCAATAAAAGAATATAAAGATGTCGATATTAAATGAGTAATTTTTATAAATATAGCAATATATTAAAAATGTTATCTGTATAGAAAATAGATTTTAAATACAATATTTAAAAGAGAATTAGCTGAAAATATTAAAACATGAAAAATAGATGTATAGAAGAAGAATGGATTTACGGATGAAACATTAAGAAAAGTATATTTTGTTGGTAAAAAACAAAGTACAAATTTTAATTGATAAAAATGTTTCCAAAAATAAATTATAATAATAATTTAAAATGTAATTATTGGTTTTATTAACAAATATCACTGCTTTTTATTTTATTAAAAGAC
>ARYC01020440.1:0-18640 GCA_000711775.1 Oxytricha trifallax
TAAGAAGGAAAATTCAGTCATTCACTAAGACATAATAATCTAGAAGTCACTCTATTTATAAGGTAAATTTCTATTGATTATTAGTTCAATATTCAGAATGATATGATTTAGTATAAAAAATAGCTTGTTCCGTAATGTACAATTGCCATTTGCAAACAAGATAGAACTTTACGTTTCATGAGATCCTTTATATAAAAAAAAAGATTATTATTTCTAGTGTTCAAAAGAATTTCTACTTGTCTTCAAGATAGATAGACTCGTGTTACCTTGGAAATTTCCTAACTACAATTGAATAGTATGTTGCTGCCAAGTTGGCGAACTAAGTAATCCAAATTCTAATAAAACTTTTTATCATAAAAATGAATTCAAGTTCCCCTAGACTACCCTTAATACCTTAGCATGCTAGACTTGTTAATAAAGAATTTTCAGCTTTTAATAATGCTGATATTATTGTTTACTTAAAAAGCTCTCCACCTTGAAACATTGAATTCATTAATAAACGAGGTCTTATTATACTAAAAATAATTAGAAAGACTAAATGTATACTGAAAGTTATTCTCTAAAAATTTAAGTAAGCATAGGGCTAGAAAACAATCCAAAACTTAGATGAAACACAATCGCTTAATTAGTAAAATGTGACTTCTCAAAAATTAATACAGTCTGTATATCAAAAATAAAGAACATTCATAGTTTTCTGCTCTTTAGATGACAATCTTTAAAAAAAAGACCAAAAATTGAATAAAAAACATTATTCACCTTTGGCTTCAAAGAAATTAAAAAGTCAAAAACATAGACACTAGGGTGTATAAATAAATTACTTACAACATCACATATTCATGACATAAACAATTTTATTTAAGGATTTAAAAACTAGCTCCTAGCTCCCTATCTACAAAATTAAAAAAAAACCAGAAAGTGACCATAAAATTGAGATTGATTTATAAAAGATTTGGGAAAAACAAAGTAACATATCGAGATATCAAGATGAAGTTGAAATTGAATTAAAAAGTCTTAAAATTAAAGACAATTAAAAAAAAGATAGAGACATGGTTCTTTATTATATTTATATTAATAGAATAGTCTTATAACTAATTTAGCTTTAGAACCCAGAGTCTACTATGGGATTTAACAATTATTATTTAAATTCTTTAAGAGAAGAAACAAATTATAAATATAATTTTCAATTTTTCATAGAATATTAATTTTAATAGAGTACTAAATAATAAATATTCTAAGTGTTATTATTTATTTATCTATTTATTTTATAAATAATATTTAAATTCTTTAGTTTTAATGACTTTTATACAATAATAAAAGAATGTCTTTTTGTTATATTCTCGTTATTAAATGTTTCATATAATTATTTATTTTTAAATAAATGCTATTGTTGATAAATTTCTTTCTTTTCAATAAATTTAGCATTTTATTTTATGAAATTGATTATCTTTTAAATAAAAAATCTAATCATTGTGAACTTAAAAGAGTTCTATGATTTTCCAATTTAATTAAAAATCCCTTACTAAATTATTAAAATGTAGTTTCATTTGCTTTGACTTGTAAACTATTGAATGATTCATGTGCAGGGGAAAGCATTGCTCACACATGCTCTAGTCACAAGTTTAGCAATATAAACCCCAAAACCCATTAAATATAGTATGATTTAAAAGCAGAGATTTCAGTGACTCAGATAAGGGTTAAATAATGAGATAACTATATCATTTTAAAAATTCTTATATAAGCTTAATTTTTCAAATAATTATACGATCAAAAAAATTGATTAAAAAAATAAATTAATTTGATATTTATTTATTGAAAAATAAAATTTAGATTGATAATATTTAAGGAATAATACTTATATTATAATAAGTTCTACTTAATTTTCAAAAATTGTGTTTTAAACAAAGTTTAAGAAGTTACTGAGTTTGCAAAGATACTACGGGAAATAAATAAATAACATTTAAAATAAACGTATGAGACATAATTATATTTATACTGAACAATACTGAATAAAGTAATATTGATGCTCATCACAAACTACAGTCACAAATTTTTAGTGATAAATCTTTTCATCACAAAAATATTTACTTTATTCAAATCAACTCTCTCAAAGTTATGGGAGGATTTCAAACAGTATGTCAGCAAATTTGAGTGATTAGGTTAAGCTTCAATTCTAAGGAATACTTTAGTCAATCTAAAGTAAAAATTAATCATCGTCACATTTTATTAGATTGTTATAGCTAAAAAATAGTGTAATTTAAAAGTAAAATATTATTTAATTAATCAATATTAAATTCTTGACAGACTGTGTCATTGCAAGGTAATTTGATTAGTTTTCTCTTATTTAAATTGAAAAATCTGCCTCAACTTTCACAAATGTGGATACTGATCATTTTAAATTTGAATTTATTATATATAATTTAAATCTATCTGCTCAATATCTCTTCTGAAGATTTAATCAATTTCTTGGAAATCACGTTAAATCTTTATTATTTTTTTTAAATAAGTTTTATTGCAAAACAAAATTGAAATAAGAATTCATATAAATAAATAAACATTATATTTATTATATAATTTATAATGGATTTCGAATATCTTTCTATATATTGATCATTATAACACAGATAATTTAATTATATCTGATTAGATTTAGCATTACTTTATTTATTAATTTTTTGTAAAAATATTGATTATCTTAAATTTGCTTTAGTTAATACTTTCACTTAATTTTAGATAATTAGTAATACATACGTCATTATTAATAACATAAAATCATTTAAATTTTAGTAAATCAGCGAATTCCTTTACTTTCATCAATTTAAAGTTTATTAATTAAAATGAAGATATTTTTATAAAATATGTAACTATTAATATTAAATTTAAACTATCTAAAGCTTTTTAAATGATAAAAACAGTATAGATTGCTTTTTTTAGCAAGATTGAAAATAAAAAACAGACACAGAATTTAAAGATATTATGACTTATTTAAGTGCAAGTTTATCATCTTCGAATAATTAACGTATTAGAATATATATTTAATAAAGTTATGTTATCACTTTACTTACTCAAAATATATATTAAAAAACTACAGAAAAAATTAAGAAATACATTTTAAAAATAAAGAATATATTATATTTAAGTGTGATATAAAATTATGAAAAATACTTAAGAAATAAAGCTATTTTTTGCTTTGAATCTTATCGTTTTATTTTATAGGGCATGAAAATAAATTACAAGTATTAAATTATGCAGAGTATCACTGACTCAAAGAATAAAAGGACTTGATATGAAAATCAAATAAATAAAAGTATCAATTATTCAAATAAAAGAATATAAAGATGTCGATATTAAATGAGTAATTTATATAAATAAAGCAATATATTAAAAATGTTATCTGTAAAGAAAATAGATTTTAAATACAATATTTAAAAGAGAATTAGCTGAAAATATTAAAACATGAAAAATAGATGTATAGAAGAAGAATGGATTTACGGATGAAACATTAAGAAAAGTATATTTTGTTGGTAAAAAACAAAGTACAAATTTTAATTGATAAAAATGTTTCCAAAAATAAATTATAATAATAATTTAAAATATAATTATTGGTTCTATTAAAAAATATCACTGCTTTTTATTTTATTAAAAAAAATTGTTCAATGTATTATATAAAAAAAATTTCAACTCCAGGATCTATTTTTCAATATTAAATTCTTTTTATAATTAATCATTTCCTGGGATCCCCCCCACAATTCTGGAATTTCCGATCGTTCCAGAATCATTCTGGAATCATCAAAAATTCCAGAATCATGCTTGAATTCCAGTCATAATTCTGGAATTCCAGAATTATTCTGGAATCCCTAAATCAATATTTTTAATCAAATAAACACAGATTTTTTTAATAAATATTTGCAATGAAATTATTTGAATTTAATCTTTAATTTTTATCATTCTTTTTTATGTGAATATTTTTTAAATAACCATTAATAATTAAATAAATTATAACATTTATTCTGCATAGTATATAAGAAATTTTAATTTGTAAAAATAAATAATTTTTGTTGAAAGTGTATGTGTATTAGTTGAAATACTTTATTGATTAATTAAAGAGACATTGAATCAATTATTTTAATTCATCTTTTAAAAAAACTCTTTGACATATGTTATTCTGTTGTACTACGGCTACATTTTTATATTCCTCATCCACTAATAAAATAAAATTAAACTAACTTTCATATAAGAAATCCTCACAGTGTTAATCACCATTCCTTGTACAATAAGTCATTTAAGTGTGGACTTTCAACTCTCTCCATAAAGACTCTATATAGTTTGAGTTTTAATTATATATTTTTAAATTAAAAATACAATTTTAATAGAGTCTTTAGAAGGTGTATACTTGCCAGATATAAACTATAATTATATTTTTTCCGTGAAAATATATTTATTTGAGGTTTAGACCAATCAATAATTAAATGATCAAAAATAGATTAGCATTATTTAATATTAAATTGTAATGTACATGTTTCTCGTGCAATAAATTTAGATTAGACCACCTAATTCTATCATAAATTTTATAACCATCGTGGTGAACTCGTGCATATATAATAAAAAACAACTTTTCCATTAAACAAATATTAACTATAAACGGTTAATTATACTAAATTTTTATCAAAATCGATTATAATTTAATAATATTAAAAAATACATTGAATTCACATGCAGCTTCTATGTAAGATTCTATAACCTTAGATGTTCTATTAGGAACTATATAAATTTTGCATTTTGTTCTGTCGCTTTGTTGGATTAAACCGAAAACCCATATTTGGCGTTGGTAAATATTATATAAAAATTATAACAAATAATAAACACATTTTTATAGTGAGATCTTAATTTACCGTTCCAGTAAAGTGTGACCACAAGGTCTCATCACATTCTAATTAATATTTAAAATCTGTGATTATATGTTATCAATATATTGTTACAAATTCGATGTCACCCTCAAGTAAGTAAGATTCTTGTACGACTTGCATATGCTTGCTTACACTACAAAATTACAATAAAATAAAACACAATTTAATAATTAATTTATATGCCTTAATGTTGCAAGTATCTTCAGTGAAGTATTTTCACAAATACGTATAGAGTAATTTGAATAAAGTCTGTACATATTTTTAATTTAAGAAAAACAATAAGATAAAGCACAATTGAATTATTATAATTAAATTTAAGTTTTTTTTTAATTTATGAGTAATTTTTAAAAACATAATTATTAAAACTCATTAGTTTATTTATTGAGATATTTATTTATAATTTAAATTTACAAATTCAAAAAATTAAATCTATATATTTTTTAATAAAGCCTGTTCCTTAGTTATTGAGAATTGATGCCATGAATATACAACTGGAAAATGATTTGTGAGAAAACTTTTATATTAATATTACTGTATTTAATATTAAATTAAAGTAACATAATTGTTTTAAATCATAAACGTGCAAGGATATTGTTTTTGGACAGTAAACTGTTAAATATTCTTTTAAATGAGACTTGGCCATGCATGGTTTTTAATAAAAGTTATACATTATTTATAAAAAACCAAATTTAATTAAAAAGGTATAAGAAATCTTATGTTATTTCTGATTAACAATATTTGCGAATTGATTACTAAATTTCACTTAACTAAATAAACTCTTACTTTAAAAATATTCATTGGTAGTTTATTAAATAATTATTGATAGTTTCCTCGTGCATTTTATTACATAACCATCCAAGTAGCTTGTGTCTTTGAACATTTTTAGCTCACATTGACATATAGCGCAAGCAATAAGTTATAATTATTGTTGATTTTTATATAAAATATATTAATAGGTAATTTGAGGAAACCAGTTTCTATAAGTAATTCAATTGCTGCTCGTTAATCGTTAAGTATTGCTTCCATCATATATTTATTATTATTATACTTAATATTCTCGTTTTCTAATATTAATCAACAGCTATATATTTAACGGTTTTTATTCATAACTATTTTTTCAATTCTTATTTAACTTAACTTACAGTATAGATGAGTAAAAATAAATAAAATTAGAGGAATTTAATAGTAGGTATTATATATATTATATTTGTTTTTTTATATCTTATTCTATTAATGTAAATGCTATGACTATATAAAAAATTACGGATATCATTATTTTTTTAAGTTTAAGTAATAAACAAGAATTTTTTCTATTAAACATTTAATTAAGAAATAATAATAGTGCGATGTAGTCAATGATTGATTTGCAGCTTTATGATTTTTATATATTAAAAATTTATTTCATAAAGACTTAAATTAATAAGCTGATTTGAGTATGGGAAAATATGAAACAAATTTATTCGAATTTATACAATTGTAAATCATTTTAAGTTATAGAAAAATAAATTTACAAATAAAATTTAAGGATATCTAAAATAATATTATTTTTCTTCTCAGGCTATAAAGTGATTAGAAAATTTGAAAATTATTAGTCATTTTAAATATTTTCTTTTAAAAAATAGTAATCATGTAATTATAATAAAATTACCTGGAATTCTAGATTCATGATGGAATTCCAGAATGATTCTGGAACGATCGGAAATTCCAGAATTGTGGGGGGGATCCATATTCTTATTTATATCAATATTTAAATGATTTCACAGTAGTTTAAATGATAATTAAATAATTTTTTATGTAATTCAATTATAAATTCTACCATTTTATATATTCTTTAAGAACTCTAATATAATCATAGACTTATTACTACTGTGGCTATGATCACTATTTAATAAAATATTTGAGGTATTTTAATTTTAATAAGTATTTTTTAATTAACAAGAAATGTGATATTTTATTGTTAATCTCAAATATTATGGGTAAAAGACCTCATATATTGCAATCTCATAGACCCTGAAACTATCTGCTCCAGCCAAGTAATTCTTCCTTTTGGATCTCATTTCTTCAGTCTCATACACATAACCCATCGTGTATGTAAAACTCAAAATGTTTATTAATTTGGTTTATAGTATTGAATAAAGGGATTTTTTAAAAGCAAGAGATATAACAAATTACTTTAATTGGTAATAACATAGTAAACTTAGTTAATTTAATCGATTAAAAGTTGAATTTTGGATAATGTGAAAAAAAACTGTTCTTATTTCTTAACTTTATTGTTTTCTATTTAACAATAAAATCTTTTTATTGAGATACTCTCTCTCTGGCTTATATCAAGATTATCCTATTATATTGATTCATTAATTTAATTCTCTTTTAAAGTGAAGTTTCTTAGAGTACCAAAAATATTATCTAATCTTACTATCGCTTATCTTGTTGTTCAATATAAATCAATAGTTTTTGTACTTAAAGAGCAGAGATTAAGCATAAAATTAAAAGATTTTAAATCTCTAAGAAGCAAAATCGATAGCTCTTTGACTCTTTTAGTTATTTCTGAGAGTATCATTCAAATTATCTGAATGATATCTGTTATGAAATAATACTTACTAATTCATTAAAGGAGCTCAATCATAATTCAGCAACCAAACTCGGATGAATCCCTTTAAATTAGCAAGTTTATGCAATCACTTCGCTAAGTTTATCTCAGTCCATATATTCATTAGCAAGTTCATTTTGATTAATGATCGCTCTTAATAAGAAAGCTGAAATTTTATAATTTGTAAGCTTACACATAAAAAACTATGGTCGAGGACTAAGTAGAAAATTAAAAAGCAATTGCTAAAACTGCTAAGATCAATATTTAATTCATTGATTCTAATAACTTTTCTCTCTAGAGCCTCTTATAATGCTCTCTTTAAGAGTCTAGAGTATTCTATTTTGTTTAGCTGGTATTTGTTTTTAAAGTTTTAACTTCTTTTAAGAAAATAAAATTATCTAGTGTTGTTTTAATTACAGATCACGCAGTCATTTTCTAAGAAAATTTGAAGAACTACACCTAATAAAAAATTAAATATACTTATTATCAAATATTGGCTTGATTTATTCCGTTTTATATGTAGTGTATTGCGCAATTTTATCTCTAAAGATACAATTTCTCTATTATAAATTCACTAAAATCGGAGTGAGTAATGTTACACATTTAATAATAACTCAACTACAAATAAATTAAAGTCAAATCAATTTACTAAACTCTCTTTTTTAAATTGTTTGTAGTTGTTTTAATATGTCTTTTATTAGAAATTTTTGTTTAAAATATTATAACAAATTGTACTAAAAGAATTAATCTAAACATTTACTAATGAAATAAAAATTAATTTTGACAATCCTTTAATATTTTAATTTTATAAATTAGTATTCTTCTTAATCTCCTGATTCAGGGTTATTTTATTGAATATATATACTTATTTCTTTTGGAAGAATAAAAACCCTTTTCAAATTTGATTTGCATTAACTTTAGCTATTATTGCAGTTTAACATTTATAAATAAATTATTAAGAATTTTATAGTGAAGATTAATCTTTCATTTGAATTATGAATAAAAAAGAATTTCTATCTAAAAGTTTGAAAAAATGTTTAGCAGAGTGTCACCAAAGGAACACAAAATAATAAGTTGAGTGAAAGTATCAATTTTAAATCTTAATATAAGGTTATTTATTATCGTAAACACAAATACTCACTTGAATGAGTAACAGCCTTATATTTTCTTGTGCAGTGCTCATCAACTTTCATAACTACTATCTCGTTCAGTTCGAATAGGAATGCATCAGGATCATAGATAAACTTAAAGAAGAAACTTTATTTCAGTATACTTATGGATATTCTCCATAATTTAAATGCATGCAAATAAATCTAAATTTTTAATTTCTTGTATATTTTAATTTTAATTTTAAGTCTTATATTCAGGGAAAGTTCTCTTTGTTTTAGAGAATCCTCCAAATACTTTACCATGACAAAATTTTATATATAAATATATCTACTCACTCATTATAGTAATTAATTAGAATTACTTTGATAAAATATTACAAAGAAAATGATTGCTAAGGATGAATATGATGTTCAGAGGATATACTTGAGATTCAATCTTTAAATGTAATTAATTGAGAGTCCAAATAAAAACTTATTTGCTATAAATAAGTTAAATATATCTATTTGTTACATAATTTGAATAAAAGTGACTTTCCATTGGCTTGTAATAATATATTAAGAGGGGGACTAATTTCTTGATGGGAGCTATCATGAAATATTTATAAATTAATATTAGGTGTTATCTTTCTTCGAGGTTGAGAGCAGTGAACCCATCTCATGTGCCTTAGTAAATTAGTCGGAACTTAGTGCTATAATACTCAATAAAATACCTATAAAGAAGAGATGAAAAGTCTTTTTAATCTCATAATCGATCAATTCCACAAACTCCTTATTTCTATGCTCTTTTATTTATTATATAATATTAATATGTTTATCTCATTCCCGATTGTGAGAGGAACAGTTAATGGGTATAGAATTTTAAATAATTAAATAAATTTATTAACAGATTTTATTTGTAATTTATTAACTTTAAGTCTTCCCTCCTAAGTTCTTTTATAATAAATTTCAATGCCCTATTCAATCTACGAGATGACAGCAACTTAAGTCTAAGTAGCTCGACCTTATCTTCTGCGAAATGATAACTCTACAATGATAAAAGCTGCATAGTTTAGGTTAAACTTATGTTGCATGCTACTCAAAAGGATTAGTGTTTGCCCAGTTTGAACTTCTTAAACTATGACTTTGGCCTTGCTAAGGAGTAGCAAGAGTGGTGTATGAGTTTTAAGAGGTCGGCTAGTTAAACTCCATCATCATCTCATTAGCAAAGTAAAATGTGTTATAGTGAAAGCAAATATAATAAAAGTTAATTATTCCAACTTATTATAAAGTATCAGTCATCAACTTGATCTTCTATAAGAATAAGCTGCTTTATGTCTCCATCGTGCAGGTACCTTTTATTCCCAATTCTTAAAAATATAATCTTAGGATCGTGCTAATTGTATTTCATTAATGTTTCTTGAATATTAATGTTAGAATTATGCATATTTTAGCTATTAGCCTGTTGTTACCTTAGAAATGGCTTCATAATGGGCTGTGATTGCTGCTACTTTACATTTAATAATTTATTCAAGTTTTTACTTAATCGATTACCTTTCTATTATTGTGACTCGAGCGTTTATATTTTAATATTTTCATGGATTAAGTTCATGTTTTTTGTTATATTTTCTTTGCATTCCTCAATTGTCTCATTAAAAATATCAACTACACACTTCAGTCTCTTCTAAATATCCTCAATTGTTTAAACTAAGCCATTAACTTGATGATTATGAATGATGAATAACTTAAGGTAAGGTGAATATGAAAACTAGAAATAAAGATCTCTAGTATTAAATATATAATTATTATTGTTATTGCTGTTGTTATTATTATTATTGAGCGTATATATATTAGTTAGTTTGAATCATTCCTTGAGGTGATGTTTATTGCCTAAAATGCATGCCTTTTGCGTCTTTTGTCTCCGGTATTTCTTCAGCTGGGGGGAGCGACTTTGGCCGTTTGGGCCTATGTGCCTCTCATAGGGTGCTCCTGGGGGTCTTGTCCCTTGTCATCTCGTCCCACGTCCTGACTTGCCTCTTCGTACCCCGACTCTGCCTGGGCACGGCCTTTGTCAGGGGTCTCCCTGGGGGGCATGTCCCTTGCCTGGACCGGTCAGCGTGCCAACCACCAAAGACTGATATCTTTTTAATTCTTTCGCTTCTTTTTTTAGAGATGTTTTTTAAGATTTTAGTTTTCATCTCTAGTCTTATTGTCAATATTTTTAGAGATCAGATTGACATCTTTAACAACAACAAAAACAATAATAATTATAGCTTGTAATAATTCAATTAATTGATTCTAGCTTAATGCTATTCTTCCTTTTTGTGAAATCCTGAAGATGACTCATGTATCGTTTTTTGAAGCCGACGATCTGGTCATTGATTCTTCTTACATTTCTCGCTAATTACTCCTGAGTTGCAACTTCTAGAGTCGGAGCTACCTTTTTTATATCTTCAACTAATATTTAGAATGTCTGTTGTATCTCCTCTCGCCCGTCAACAATTAATCTTGAAACTTTCTCAATGTCAACATCTTTGATCTAGGATTCCAATTTGTTCACTTTGATAAGAGCTTCATTAATTTGGTCTGTTAATTTTTAATATAGAGGAGTTTGCAGCATATCTGGCACCTATTTCAATAGTCGTTCATTTATTTCTTCCCGAGCTTTAGATGTAAGATCGCCAAATTTTTTCTCAATTAGGTCTTCTATCTAATTAAGTTCCGGAAAAGTTGTATCACTTTGTATTTGAGAGAATTGAGATTCTGTGCCTTTTAAATTAGACTGCAAGGATTATAAGTCCATTCCAATAGTGTTGCTTTAGTTTTCATTCTTCGAAGGGGCTAATGATTTTTAGCTTTAGATAGAGATAATATCATTACTCTGGTCCTCCTTGGCTGGTGTTGGCTTTAGATTCTTTTTTGCTGTATTTTACTTCTTTTTGCTTGCTGGAGTAGCTGCCTTGCTATCAGCTTTTCTCGAATTCAGCGTTGAAACAAGCCAGCTCTTGTGTATATTTATAGTATCAGCTCCAAACTTCTTTTTAAGCTGTATTTTAACGTCCTTGTATGTCTACTTGCCAAGCATGCCAACTTTCTTTATAGGCTCCAAGATCTTCTGCTTTGACTCTTTTTATTTAAGTTCCTAGCTACTCTTCATTGAAGAAGTCGGCAGTGTAGCCAGAGTTTTTATCACATTGGTCTTCAGATAAAGGAGTCTCAATATTTAATTTTTGTTTTTATTTTAAGTTTTCCCCATTTATTGAATTAAATCATCTATGATCACGATTCGCTTAAATAATGAAATCTGCTGCTATACTAAACTCCGGTTAAAGAAGGAAGTTACTCATTATTCATTATTTTTAGGAACTTAAAATAGAGCAACTTTAATAGCAACAAATCTAATATTACAATTTTAAGTTTCTATTTTAATATTCTAATTTATTTATAGAATAAATTTAATACAAAACTCTTACAAGCTCTTAAAAACTCTAACAATTTATAATAATAAATTAAAACTATGATACAGCATATAAAATAAACTAATTTAACTATAATATTATTCAATTTTATTTAAGTTTTAGCAAACCCTAATATTTTACTTGTTATGCAGACTTATTTGATGCTTTTGATATTAAAATTCATCAATTTACGAATCTTTTAGTTTAAACAATCCTAGGATACATAAATTTCATTGCAAACTTTACCATTCCTTCTATATGTCAATTTTAGTACAGATATTAAAAAAAATAATTTCATGGTGATTTTTTAAGAACCTCATGGTTAAATTTTCACCATTAGTATAAAGTAGTACTAAAACCTAATAAAAAACTTAATTTAGTTAAAATGAAATTTAAATGACAAGTGAGTAAGAGTGGTTTTTTTTAATTAAAATTTCTTAATATTAAGCTAATTAATTTTAACTGGATTATAATCACTTTAATCTTCAAAAGCAATAACACTCAAATCATAAGTTTATTATTCTATTTTATAGGCTGCGAGTTCAAAAGATTTCCCTCTTAATTAATGACTCCACCATCATGGAGTTGCATTACTAGCTGCTTATAGTTAACTAGTTCTTCAATTTAACCCCTTAAATCATTCATTTAATCCCTCACCCGTTTGCTTTGTTCCATAAATTTATGATTTGACTAATAATGATAATTCATAAGAAGATTTAGTATACTGCAAAACAACTTGTTTGACGGTCCCTGGTGACATTGAAGTTAATGATTAAAAGTTGATTTCTCTAACAAAGTCTCACATTCTAAGGGTAGAAGAGCAAAAGTCTTATTAAATATCGAAAACAAATTATTTAGCACCTAAATCATTGATCCTCGTAAACTTGTCAGTACTGTTAAGGGATCAAATATAAAACACAGTGATTTAAGCGACAAGTAGTTCAATACCTCTTTGATGATAGTAGATAACCTTAGCTAAAGGTAGAATCCATAATAACAGATAAAATATTCTCACTAATAATAAAAAGTTACAAAGTAAAGTCCACTCATTAACTTAAATTGACATATCTTATCTTAAGAGGATGAACACATTGTAAGAAAATTATGCTATTAATTTTAACCCCCTAAATTAATATATATTGTAGTAAATATTTTAAATAACAATGCAAATTCATATAATGTTGCTCAAATCATTATAAGCTTATCTAAAATCTATATCATAAACATGGATGCACAATAAAATAATTAATGAAAAGATTTAAAATTAAGATATCCAATGTTAACCCAGCTATTGGAAATTTAAAAACAAGACAATTTAAAATATAATAAATATTGGTCGTGAGGAAAAATTCTAAATTAAAGCAATAGAAAATGCTATTCGTTCGATGCAGCTAAATTCTCAATGAATATTATCAGCCAAATAAATTCATAGTTACTTGGTTGTTAAGTTAAGTCTAATGATACCACTATAGAGTATTAGAAAAATTATAAGAAATGATATAGGGTATGCTTACAAGAAGGTTTATCATATTGATAAAAGATCAAACAGTGTAGAATGTTTGAAATAAAGAAAAATTTGCAGCTAGCCATTAAATAAATTATATGAACTAAAACAAGTTTATAATTAATATTGATGAGAGTGGCATGTAAAGTTAAAGATATTTGAGGAAATCATGGAGTAAAAGGGTAACAGGAATTACAATGATTAGTTCGTTATATATTATGGAGTTAGCATGAATGCAGCTGGGTTTAGTGATGGCAGAATTCTTTATACTTTAAGAATTGGGAAGAACAATACAACAACGTTCCTTTATTTTATTCTCTAAATCATTGATTACTTAGACTAAAACTCTGATGAATGGAGGATGAATACAGTATTTTTACTCTATAATGCGATCTACCATAAAAGTGTTGTGTGACATTGCTTAAGCTAAGGCTCTACTCAATATCTGTTTTATATTTGGGCCCCCTATTAATTCACAATGGCCCCTATAGATAAACTATTTGCCGTCATTAAAAAGATCAAAATCCTATAACCTAATCTTCGAACAAGGAAGAATTTATGAAGGCATTATAAATAAATATCCAAATCAGAGATTTTTCTTGGGTGAAAAATTGCTACTCTAGTTGCCTAAAATATGCAAAATAGGCAATATTGTAATAAAAAATTTGAAACCTGGAGCAGGTGATATAAAAGCATCATTTAATCTAAGAAATAAAATAAAATAAAATTATAAATATTCTTTAAAGGAATAAAGTTTAAAAGAATAAGATGGTCATTTATTTACAATTGAAATTTAAGAATGAATTTAATAAGCTTTAAACAATAAAATGATTTTGTTTGTAACTACTTAAGAAATTTATAAGTCTTATTTCTTAAAGTTATAATTTACTAATTTAATTAATTTTCAATATGAATTTTTTATCTTCATTTCCTTATCCTTAACAACTTCGTTGCCAACATGAACATTATAAGCCTTATAAGCATCTGATCTTGTAAATATTTCTAGTCTATACTATCACTGAAAAAAAATTGTTAATGATATCCCAAAATCTTATGGCTTCATGAATGTGAAGTTCTCTCAGCCCTAATTACCTCTGGAATTTAATTTAATCTTTAAAAATTAAGCCTACCTTTAACACCAACAAGACAATACTTCATTGAGTATTCAGGATTTTTGCTGTTAATTAGATTTCCTTTTGAGGTGAGCTTAACCCAAACCAGAGTCTTTATTATTATACAGCCATTCTCTCTTTGAATCTTAGCTCCTTCTATCTAGGTATTACAAAGTGTCCAATAAAAGATGACTCCTTTCTGTTAAATCAATCAAAGGGGTATCTGTCTCAATCAGCGGTTTGGCAAATATTAGTATGGTGTCGATTTCTGACCCTTCCAATGATTGACTTAAACTACAATAGAGAATAGAAAACCTGTCAATCTTAGCATGATCTTGTGCAAATTTTACCATAAGTCATCATTTCTTACATCTGCGCGTAACTTTATTTGTTTTCCTAGAGCCACGTTATGCTTATATTTGTTCTCCCAAGCTTTGCAAATATGACTTCCTTTAACTTCAAATATGTGTTTTGAATTTGAAGCTCTTTCAGATTTTTGTCTTTGCCATACTTTGAGATTTTCATTTATTAGTAGCTGCATTAATCAAGTTCTTTCTATTCAATTAAATACTATTTCCCAGGAATTTGAACCTTATCCACAAGTTTACACTGCTTCATATGTCTTTCACAGTGAGTTGAATTATTTGAAAATCTTTTGGCATCCTTGACATTCAAGTTTCTTCAGGAGTTATTCTGCTCTTTGAATTCTATTAAAGATGCTGCATTATTTAGTCTTGTTTCAATGATTCGCTCTCGATTAAAGCTTTAGAATGGTGTAAGGCAGTAATTTAAGATGAAATCTTCTGACTAAATTTATCCAATGTTTGCTTTCATTGTCAGTTTTTTAAATATTTTTTAGTATTCTTTGCTGTTTTCCTTTAACATTTATTGAGTTTTGTTTTTATTATTATTGTAGAAGTTTATAAGTACTTGTAGTTTATTAGCGATTTTGAATATCCACAACTTAAATATTTTTACTTATGGTATTTTGATAAATAATAGAGTTCTAGTAATTCATAAGGATTAATTGACTCAAAAATTTAAAGGTGATTTTCTAACCATTACATGGTTAAATTTTCACCATAATTTAGAAATCAAATTTACACAAAATGCAACTAATCAAACCTGAATCATAAATATAGTGATGTAATTTATTTGAGTTAAGAAATTACCTAAATTATTCGTATTCATATTGCAATTGAGATTAATCAGACTGAATTGATTAACTCTAAACTTTATCATTCACAATAGCGGAGGCATAAAGATTTTAAAACTTAAACTAAACTTTAAATAAAAGTTTATTTAGAATATCCTCTACAAATTTTGATTCAATTTATTTTGAACTTGCAATTATTCAAAATAACTACCTGTTATTATTAAAATACACTCACTCTATATACAAATTTTTCAATTATTATGTAGATAACTATGATTTTAGTTAAAAGAAAGGATTATAAAATTTGAATTTTTCGAATTATATGAGTTTAACTTTATCAAAATGCACTAAAATATTAATAAATCTTTTGAAAATTGTAATATTTAGGTTACTATATATTAAAGAAAAACAGTTTCAATTATTTATTTACATAGTTATTCATATAGTCAAATAGGTCATATTCCTATTCTTTGCTTTAATTATAAGCTATTATAACTTACTTTTCCACATATTTTAAGAATAATAAAATAGTGTATTCACATAAAACTTAAATCAAAATAGATTTATTTGTAAATAGCATAGTATTTTTTTATAATTCATTTTTTTACCCTAATAAGATCAATGATATTTTTCATATTAACAGTTTCTTTCAAAAATATTATTTTTTATAGGTAAACTCTTGTTATTCAGAGTTATTTATTCATTCCAAAAAATATTAATTAAGCATTTGTAAGTGTTGGTCTGTAATGATACTTAATCTATCAAAATATCTAAATTGAAAATTTACAAATATATATATGAATATTTCTAATTAATTTCTTTTTGTTTTTAACTTAGATTTGGTTAAGTCTATGCTCTATTGGAATTTTAATGTAAATGATTCTGTATACTTTAATTTGAATTGAGTAAACTCTGAATCTCAATTTGCTATGTAGATGCAGTAGCGCTGCAAGAAGTCTTTTATCAATTAGAGCCAGTAGATATCTAACTAATCCAGGAGTTAACTTCTTGCTGATTCTATTCTCTAAACAACATAGATGAGTCAAAGGATAGCTGTGAAACACTTTTGCATGATTACTAAATCTAGTTATTTTATGAAACTTGAGTTTAGGTTTAAGTTGTAAAAAGGGTTCTCATTGAAGAATCATTATGGAGTGAGGATTAGATTGATTTAATAGAACTTTAGGAGGAACTTTATTATAGAATTTTCTGAATCTTATCAAAATTTTTATCGGTTCTTCTTGATTTCCGAAAGTTTTCAAAAACTGACAAATAATATTGATTTAATTTCTAAAATCTTTATCGTTTAACACTTGATTAAAAAATAAATTGTTTATGTTTAAATTCCTATTAAAATAATATGCTTAATTCCAATATTTTCATTTGTATTTTTTTTTATTAATTCTTAAATTAAAAATGTTTTTATTGTATTCATTGGCATTTTTTTAAAAATTAATATAAAATTTTTTATATTTGATTTTTGATGCTGTTTTTATCTTGAAATTCGATCTTTGTAAAATTATAGGGTCTAAATAGTCTTCTCAAATATATCTTCTGATACCAAAAGATCAAGATTAGTTTACCCAGATATATTGATTAATGAATGATTCTTATGCTATTGAAAGCAGAGTTCACAATGGTTTTAGTCACAGGTTTAACAATCCAAAACACCAAAACCCTCTATATATATATGACTGTTTGAAATTTTAAAATATTAATAGAATAAATTTCTAAGGATAAAAAAACAGATAACAATGTGTATTGCAATAAATTAGATTTAAGAACATTAAATCATTGAATTTATATTATTTCAATGATAGTATTAGGATTTAAATATACCATTCTAAGATTAATACTATAAAAGTATAATTGAAATGTGAAAAATAAATTTTACCAAGCCATTAAATATTCGGGTATTATCTTAGATTTTGAAACATATTACAATCATTTTTATACATTAAAAAATGGATAAATTTACAATTATATGAGGATAAGTTAGTTTAGCTGCAGAAAGCAAACCATTAGGCAAGAGATAAAATTTTTGCAACCACGTGCACCTGCCAGAGTCAGCATCTAAGAATTCAATCTGTGGAAAAGATTACAATCAGAATGAGTTTGAAAAAAGAATCAAATTTTTGGCCGCCCCCTACTGATGTTGATTATCAACTTATTATAAATCATTTGCTGATTAATGATGGGCAAGCATGGATCGTTCTAACTATTATAAAATTACCAGCTATGCTTATTATTCCTACTTGAAAGAGACTTGCATTTTCTTATTATGGTAGTGGAAGAAGATCAGGTTAGCAATCATGAATTTGGAGAGATGGATTTTAAAATTGAAATGGTGGCTGCTTCCATAAGAATGTTTTGCTCAAACATGAAGTAGTATATCAGATTGATGTTACGGGGCTTACTATATTGGATAAATTGAGGAAGCTAAACTTTTGGGAGCTTGCTAAAAACTTTGAATTTATAGTCTGTGGTCCATTTGCAAGCAGTGAGGGGAAAGAAACCGTTAAAACTAGATTCACAAGCCAGAAAAAAGGTTTCCACGCAAGAGTATTAATTTAAGAGTTGTAATTCTTGAACAAATACTGTGATAATTTCAATCTGCTGATTTATAAGATGACAGTTCATGAAATTTGGATGACTTTCTATGATAACGGATTAATTTGGTTGAAGGTACTTTATTTGAATGCTCTGTTTAGGAAGCCACTAATTCTCAGGTTTTTATCAAGGATGAATTTCCAAGTGAAATTCCTTATGCTGAGACTTGACTCCAATTAATAATCAGATAAACATTATTTGCTGACGTTTCAGATACTAAA
>ARYC01020441.1:0-10695 GCA_000711775.1 Oxytricha trifallax
TTTCGTGGTATTTATTTGGAGTTATCATGCCTAAAGTTTTCTTCAGTCGCAGCTGTTCATATGATAATTTATCTTTGCTCTGATTGTTCACTTATCTCGAAATTTTAGATTTGCTTTTCCGATTTTCTTGCATGATTTCTCTTTGTTCCTTCAGTTCTTCTATGTTAGAAGTAAGAACTTTCAACTCATTAAAGAATCTTAACCTGGTGTTTTTTATAAGTGGCTTAGTAAAACCAGTAATTACAGTAAGGGCTCGCCTTGACAATTTCTAAGAAGCTGTGTATTAAGTCTTTTATTAAAATCTATTATTCTTCCCAAGTGCGTGGCTTAGTTTTAAAAGTTTCAATTTTACTTTGGTAATCTGACATTTGAGTTTCTTGGTATAATTAAATCATCTGTCCTTCTTGATTTGGTAATCGCTACTGCGAATATTGGTAATCTGAAATGCCTCTCACAGTTTAATTGAACGTATTGAGGTCTAAGTTGTTCTCCAGTTCTTCAAGATGATCTTTATCATCTTTCTTACGAGAAAAGAGGGTTGATATTTGAATTGTTATTATTTTTCATCTAACTCAAAATCAATTAGGACTTTTGGTCTTTATTTACTTCTTACTGAAAATATCACTGTTGGTCAAGAGTTTTTTAAACTGCATACTTCGAATATAATCATCCTAATTAGAGATATAGTTACCATCTCCAATATCTTCGTCTAAATCATCTTCCAAAGATATATTTATATATTCTGGATCTGGATTGTCAACTTCTTAATCTTTAATCAAGTCATCGAAACTGGAAACTTCTTCTATTTTTATGAGCTTACAATTTTAAACATCTTGGGCTTTAACAGTGTGGGTAAGGAGTTCTAAGTCAGCAGAGCAAACAGTTTGTCTATCTGATTGGTGTATGTCAAATTTTTCTCCTTTCCTATATTTTGTATACTTAAGATTCTAAAGTCGGGTATGCCTCTAAGTAATTTCCTTGTTTTGTATAGCTTGAATCAATTCAAATTGGACTCCATCTAAGGATTTACTGTCGACCATATCTTAGAAAATTACAGGGTCCAGCTAAACAAGTGTTAACTACTTTGTCGGAGTTGTATTTAATAATGGGTTCTAGAGCTTATTTAAGAAAATCGCACAGACAATCTTCACAAAGAGTTGAAAGTACGTCTTCTCAACTAGGGTTTCGTTTTTTATAAGGCTATCAAGATAACAGATGAACAACTTGATCCCTTCAGTGTCATGAGAACATAAGAACTCAAATACTGTCCCTGAAAAAGTACAAAGGGGCGCTTTATGACTCTAGTATTAGAGAGTGTAGAGCTATGCAATTTCAAGATCAGAGTCTCCTTCCTTGTAGGCATAGATAATCTTATCAATATCTGTCGGTATGAGTTTGAATTTTACGTTTCCAATGAGAGAGTGATGTGTCATTGTTTCTTTTTAATAGAATTATAAACAATGTATCCAAATATCCTTAATAATTTTAATTAAATAATTTTGATTAAGCTTAGCTATAAAGATAAAAGCTAATAATAAATGAGGGACTAAAGAACTAATACCCCTAGGCAGCAAATATAATAGCACACTTAAGAAGAATCTAAGGATGCGTCTTATTCAGGAGTTTCTTGCTCACAGAATTAAATATTGAGCGACGAGTTTCTCATCACTAATGCCCTGACTGAAATCAAGCCAAGCAAAGTTAAGGCTTAAGAGAAATCTATTGTTAAATGGACTCCTGTCGTGCTTGGTAAATTATTACCAAACGTTATTTAGTCAACAAAGTTCACATACAATTCTGGATAACTGTTAAACGTGGTGAAGTCCCTGTACAAATCTAGAAGCTTGCAGGTGGAGCAATTATAAAACTTCCTTAAGAAAAAATTCAAGAATATTTAGCCAGTAATGTTGATGTTTGTTACATATAAAATGATGATGAGCTTTGCAAATTCCTTGAAGCTTACCTTCAAAGTTTTTGACTTGCCAGAATCAGGAATAAACCAGTTATGAATAATTAAGGAAGCGACACAAGCTATAATATTACAGGAGGATGTAAAGTTGATGAGTAACGAGGAGCTCTTAGAGGCAGTCAAAATTTAATAGATGCACTCAACGAGACAATAAAATAAAAAGGCAAATCCTCGAAGTTAATTAGCAATCCTTTTTTGAAGAAAAGAGAAGCTAAGCTCGCATGTAAGAAATTAGAGGTTATTAATCTATACTATAACGAACAATTAAAGCCTCGTCAAGTGGCTAAGAAATTGAGGATGGATGTGGATGTTGTATATAAGACTATCGAAAAGTTTAAGTACGAGGTCAAGCATAAGATTCTTGATCCTGAATCACAAAAGAAAGTGGGTAGAAAAGGGGTTTGTGGGAACTAGCTCTTGCTTGATTCTATACAGGCCTACCTAGAACAGAACGGAATTTACGAAGTTACAGGATAGAAGCTTCATAATTATTTATTAAACCTGGCTCAAACAAAGCCAGAGTGTAAGCTACTTAAGGTGCCTTGCGTTACCACTCTTCAAAAGATTCTGTGAGATAAGTTCCATCTAAGATATGGGAAAACTCAGGCTGCTAATACAAAGTATAGAGACTCGAACTTCAATGAGAAGAGGCTCTGGATTAGCAGGTTGTTGGCTCAGTTCTTATATGAGGATGCAGTTATCATTTCAGTTGATGAGAGCAACTTACGATCGGACTCGATGCCCTCAAAGTAATGGAGCTTCAACATTAAAGATATGCATCGAGATTCTGCAAAATTACAGAAGCGATAAAAAAGGTTGCAAAATGATAGCATGATCCTCGCTAGCGATGACAAACTTTTGTATGGAAAAATGCTCCACAAAATGGATCAAAGTTCTGATTCTTCAACTTCAAAATTCTCAGAGAGCTTCCACCTGGAAAAAATTGAAAATGTTGGGGAATAATTAGAGAAGGTTTCAAATTCATTTGACTTAGGGTTTTCTAAAAATTGTAATTAAAAGGTTGGAAATATTAAAAATGGAAAATTCGGTATGGCTAAGTCAACTTCGTAAGCAATTAGCCATTTTGTAATGAAAAGCTTTATAGGACCTAAGGTAGGATAGGGGTTTAAGAAATATCCTAGACGCCAAAGAAACTTGTCAGCACTCCAATCTAAATTCTTGGACCAAAAGTCCTAAGGGGGTCAAAGTAGTCATCGAAAACCAGTAATTATAGTTAGAAAACCATTGAAAATACTAAGGTAATTATTAATGCATAATACTTTTAGGGAAATCCATAACTGAAACCATTAAAAAAGCAACTTCAGACCCCTTCAATGAAAACTCGGCTTGCATTTACAAAGGATCTCTCCCCGATATTAGAGGTCCCTGAGACCTCCAATTAGAAATTCAGCTTGACTAAAACTTTTCAGAGTTTCCGCATAAATAGTTCAGTGAAATCAGTAATGTCTGAAGACAATTCAGCTTCAAAAGTGAAGAGTGGTTTAACTCCTATTCTCGATAAAATATCAAAAATAAAACTGGAATCTTCGAGGAAGAAGTCTGTTGACCTAGGTGCCGAAACCAAGTTGGAAAGTCGATTTGCGGTCACTCCTAGGAAATTAAAACTCTCAAGTAGCTTCCACAAAGACTCAACGAACCCTGGGTCAGAGCAGGGAAACTTGCAGAGTGAAAGAGGCTCTCACTAAAAGCTTTGGCCCCAGCTATTTATAGACCCTCACTTAAAAAGCATTAAGGAATACTAGAGCAAGATGAAGCAGAACCTGGGACACTATGGGATGAAAGTGAGAGAGTTGTCAATTAAGAAAAGCTCAACTAAGAGATACCAATTCTCAATGTCTTATATTGCTGCAATTTCCTAGGATAGAATTATCTCCAGTCAAGTAATAGAAGGAGCTTTTGACTCAGTTCTCTTTGAAAACTTTATCTACCATACCTTACGCAGTGTAAGAACTGACAAAGAACTACACTCGAAGAAAGTGGTCCTGCTGATGGACAACGCAGTCATTCATAAATATTCAGAGATGTTAGCCACAGCCAGAAAGTTCAAAGTGAATGTGCTCTTCAACGCCGAATACTCGCCTTGGCGCAATCCAATTGAGCAGTTATTCTCCTTTACAAAGAAGGAGATGAAGATGGACACTATTCAGAACAAGTAAGTTTTAATGGGCTTTACACTTTTAGGCAGCAATTGGTGAAGAGGGTTGCAGAAATCGTTCAGAATTTAAGAAAAGAAGACATCCAGGAGATGTGGGCATTCAGTATCAAGAAGTGGATTCACACTCTTCGGTTCGGTTTTGTGTGAATATGTTTGTTTCATAGCTGAAGTAGTGTATAAAACCTGTTTCCCTTTACAATTTCCCCTGGCATGTCAGTTTTAAATTCATCGCAGATTATTATAATTAATAACACTATTTATATTATACTTAAAAATGTCCTAATTCACTCTTTACAACACTCAATGCTAAAATACTGCTTCTATTTCACATTTACACTCTTAAAATGACCACTCCCTTCGCGATTCTACTTAGTTGCATTCGCCTTTATATTATCGCAATCATGCATGAATGCCATATTTCGGCAAAACTTCCAAATTCTAATGGAGTTACCCTACTTTCAAGCCCCTTTTCGGTAAATGAGAGAGGTTTTTATGAAAAAGTCCCTATTTTGGCCTAAACTACGCAAATCTCTGAAATCGCTAATTTAGCAAATGTCCCAACTTCCCTAATTATAAAGACCCCTAAATTTGAGATGTATCAATTTTTACAAGTACATATATAATTTTGACCAGCCCCCTAAATTTTTTGACCAACTACTAATAAAAAAATGACACATAGCAACAAAAAAACAGGGGTTTTGAAATTGAGGGGATTTGGGGTTTACGCATTTTTCCATTGGTCTAATTATATTATTTATTTAATTTTAATTTTATTTTCACAATTTCTGATCAATTCTATTTAGCAATAGTGATACTTTATGGGATTTCCATACTTTTCATATTTAAATATTTAAAATTATAATTATTAAATTATGTCAAATAAAAATTTTAATCACAATCTAAAAGAGGGATTCGTTAGCTTTACACACACTTATATTTATTTTAACGCAAATTCTTTGTATTCAATATAAGAATGTAAAAAATATGGTGAATAAAAATTAAAAAAATAATATACATATAAATCTTTTAATTGCGACATCTAGAAAATTTAAAGTAATCAACATTTTATTTAAAAAACATATATTTAATTCACTTTTAAAAATACTCACTAATGTTTTTAATATTTTAATTTAATTGTTTTTTATTCTTATCTATGATGATAATTATCCATACCCTTTTTTCTTCATTCATTTTATTATGTGCTTCTTTCTTAGACTGCTATTCATATATCTAAAAATCTAAATGCTTTAAAAGAATCGAATATTTATAAGTTTATGTACTAAATATAAATGATGACAATAAGGGATTTCAACGACTTTTTACTATATAGCTAAGAATTAATCCTACAGATAAATTTGCTTAGATTCATCCCTTACAGAATTAATCAGAGAAATTCCTTGGTCATTTTGGTGGATTGGTGCTAAATCTCTTATAAATGCGCATTATTTTTGTAAATAATTACTCCTATTCGTCAAATTCTCGGACTTATATCACAGTTATGAAATTGCCATTTAGTACTCTGGTGTTTTAACTTCTATTTTTTGGCTCATCTTAAAATGAGTATTGCAAATTTTTAAGTTGAGATTTTTACATAATAGATTGAACTCAAGTTCATCAGAAAGATAGAGGTTTGACACAGTTTAGCGTTCAAGTAGATTTATTATTGAAGCCTGATAATTATCTAACCTCATATTTATCTAAGTAACACTTTTGCAATTTACACAAGCAACATTGCACATTTCTCAATTTTTTGGATGAGTTTTAAAATGAATTTTTCGACTTAATTTCAATTTATAATGATGTCTTCCTTGTAATTCCTACTAGAATTTTCAAAGTTAAATTTTAAATTAAAATAGCCTTAGCGTTTTCATTATTGCAGAATCAGATTTCCATTGGAGATAGTCTTCATTGATTTTAGTATTGTTGTTTTCCTGAGGACTCCCCATTCTTGCTAAAGATTCTTGAGTCTTATTCAATTTCATTCTCATTAATCTGGTAACTTATAATATCTTAATTTATATTTTTACCACTATATCATAGGTAAAGAGTAAGTAAGAATAGATGCCGAATCATTTTTTTTTGTGGCGCCAAAGATTCACAAAAAATTCAACACAGCAGTACTTTTTAATATTTGTGATTTAAATAATAGCTATAATTCAATTAATCCTTGTTCATATTCAAGATTCTAATACCGATGCATCATAGTCTTATTCAAAATGAGAGCTCCACCATTATTTAGAGATAAGTAGAAACATGAGCATTGTGAGCTGCATTAGATTATCACACCTCAAATGAACAAGTTTTATCCCAACTGATGCATTTTTGAGATATACAAGCAATATTGGTCATTAGAGAGTAAATATCAGTGGCAAATACAATATATTAAAGCTCATATTTTATCAACTGTATTTACTGATAAGGATCTGTTCTATATATTTAGTAAGTTATTCTCTGTGTTTTATGCAACCTTAAATTAGTTATTTTAATTATTTTAATCTTGAATTGCTATAAATGGTGGTAAGGCTCCAATTGTAGCTCTTGGCAATATTTTAATTTAATCTTTATGATATTTATTATTAATAAAAGGTTAGTTAAAATTAAGTTGCATTAAAGCTAAATAATAAACCTAGCTTATAAATTTAACTTACTATTTAAATTTATTAAAATTATAAATAAAAATAAATAATTATATGATGATGAATTGGCTTAAGGCAAGTGAAATTAAAATCTATAAATAAAGATCTCTAGACTTAATATACAATTTTATATTAGTTTAACTTTAGTATTATATATGTAATTTTTAAAAAGGGTTGCTCGCAACTTTAGAATAGGAGGAGACATACAACCATAGAGAACAGACTGACGACTCGGCACTTCGGGGCCTCTGCAGCACGAAAGAAGCGCACATTGATCCCGGGGGCCATAACCCTCGCTTTGACT
Source organism: Oxytricha trifallax (assembly GCA_000711775.1). Classification (NCBI taxonomy): domain Eukaryota; phylum Ciliophora; class Spirotrichea; order Sporadotrichida; family Oxytrichidae; genus Oxytricha; species Oxytricha trifallax. The sequence goes on from ARYC01020441.1 coordinate 7,086, forward strand.
CAACCTCCACTTTTGTTCTGCTCAAGGACATTTTCCATATATCTCATTGACTTCTTGATCTTCGTACCATTCACAACTCCGTACTAAAGTTAAAACTAATGTATAATTAATAAATAATTATATTTGGTAATATTTATTAATTTTGAATATTACAATTTCCTTTTTTCATCATAGTTTATACTTTTATATAAAATATTAAAATTCCTCTCCATTTAAAGAGGTGTAATAGTTTGGAAAAAAACTAAAAATCTAAGACAATCTTAATTGCTAAGAGCTTTTTCAATATTCAAACTGATTCGATATTTATATATTTAACTGTTATTAGTTCATACAACTTTTATCTTTAAAATCATAATGTCACCTTTAAAAAGAATTTTTATTTAAGAATTTTTTTTATCGAAACTATTTTTATTTTCATTAATGGAAATTAAATTACAACAATTTTAAGTCTTAAAATTTATTAGTGTATAAATAAATTTAATGAGTTAAAATTAACTAAAAGATATAAACATTTAAAAATTAATTTTAGGCTCTTGTAACTTTAATTTATATTAATCAAATCCACAGCAAACTGCAAATTTAGCTAAATTTTGCTATGAGCAATTTTTTTTTTAACCAATTAAGAATTGTATGTATTTTATTATTAGCAAATTCACAAAAGTTTAGCAATAAAGTTTGATTCCTTGAGCAATCAAATAAATTCACACTAGCAAAAATAATTACCGTTTTAATTTTAAATAATCATTTCACAATGTATAATTAATTTGTCCTTGAGTGGCTTTGAAGAATATAACTGAACGTTATATAAATGATAAATTATTTATTTAATTTACTGTTACTAAATAAAATGTATATCATATGACCAAAATTTCCTATTGATAAATAAAAATATATCTTTAATTTCACAAATTTATTTTAATTTATTTTTTCTTGTGGCTAATGTTTGCTTATTTTATTTATAGTCTCTCTCTTTTATAATTATGTATTCCTATAAATATCTTGAAAAAAAAAGATATGCTGTCATTTAAAAAACAATCTATTCTTCTATTAATTAATTTTTTACTATTGTAGAAATACATTTGAATTTGGAAAATTAAATATAATTAAATTAATAAATTAAAATCGTGGCAGTTAAAGTTGGCCAATTTGAACGATCTAGGGCTCATTCGATAGAGAATTCAAAATTAGCTGGACTTTGTTATTGGCGGTACTATTTTATTGCATCCCGAGAGCGAGATAACTTGAATTTAATGTGAGGAAATAATTTAATGAATTTAGATAAGTTTAATTAAAGTCAAGTTATCTCGCTCTAGGGATGCGATTAAATAGTACCGCCAATAACAAAGTCCAGCTAATTTTGAATTCTCTATCGAATGAGCCCTAGATCGTTCAAATTGGCCAACTTAACTGCCACGATTTTAATTTATTAATTTAATTATATTTAATTTTCCAAATTCAAATGTATTTCTACAATACTACTACTAAAACCTAATTAGTAAAAATTTAAAGACATTTGGGGTATTATAAAATGTGAGAGTAATTAATTTCAATATAGAATTATACTTATTACTTTAATCATTAATAAATTAGACTCAATAAGATTAAATTATCAAATCTTTTTTCAGTTTTTGTTGTATATATGAATAAATTAAAACTATGTTTAATTATTAAAATTGGGGGTTTTTTGTATTTGATGTTTTTGAAATCAGTTTCTTTTTTCCATTTCCATGAAGATACTAATTTTTTTCTTTCACTAAAATTATGAATCAACTCTAATACTCAGAGACTTTCTTCTAAATTCAAAAGGAATCAATTAAAAAATTTTCATTAAATTTCTGAGGCTTTTTACTGTAAGAATAACAGAAATCTGCTATTATCATTAATTTTATTTTGCGAGGTATTTTTAATAATTCAAACATATTTAAATAAAGTATAATAGTAATTTTTTTCTTCTATTGTTGGTCATGCATATTAAATTTTATAAATTTAACTAGGGTTTAATTCCTTATAAACCCCAATTTTTTTAAAAAAGATTTATTAGAGTATTTAGTTTTAGAGTAATACTACATTTACTTAAGTTTATTAGTTTCTTAGAAATCACTCTTTTCAAATGATTTTATTCTTTTATTTAAGTATGAATAACTAGAAAATAATGAGCTTTAATATTCCCATTGCAAATTATACAATTATTTCTTTTTTTTACTATTTATCTGAAGCATATTCTATATTATATATTATAGATAATTATAATAATAATTATTTCACTTCAATAGTGATTTACTATAAATTAAACTCAATTTTAAATATAAAAGAACATTTAGTTTTTATTAATTATAATTAGAAAGACTACACATTTAATTATTTTTTGCAATAATCTTTGTTAATTTTTACTTTTCTGTGTTTAAACCATCATAAAAATTTCACAATCCAAATTTTATATTTTCTTCTATTATAAATGCAAACATGATTTAATTTATTATTGATCATGAATTTTTAATTAAAAAAATATTTGAGTTTATAAATAAATAGAATAATATCATTATTACTAGTAATTTTTTTATTTAATTAGGATTTAATGATAAAATCATTAAATTAAATCTCTATAAAACTAAAATAACAGAAGTAAAAGTAACTCATTTGTAAGTAAGAAGTATTCTTATATTATTAAGATAAATATTATTTTCGTAATCTTTAAAATCATTTTTTCATAAGTTTTCATTTTTTCTCATTAATATTAATTTAATGTTTTGAATGAGCGTTCACTTTAATAATTTTTTATTAAACATAGAAAAAATTATATATAAGAATAGACTTTAAGATAAGATATTCTAATAACTATTATCACGTATGATGAAATGAAATGAAAATGAAAAATTATAATTAAACATTCATAAAATAATCTTATGTATGATTTTTTTTTACATTTTCTTTAATTACATATGATTGAAATGTTAAAAATAAAGGTATTTGTGTTTCTAAAAATAATTAATATTTCCTAACGATTGATATATCATTAATATTACATTTAAAAATAAAAAAAGATTGGTCAAAATGTTAAAACTATATACTAAGTATTGAGGTATACAATAAATAATAGCATCATCTAGTTTAATTCTTACTTATAATTATTTATATTTTAATCTAGCAAACTAGATATTTCTGGAAAATTATTTAAAAACATTATTAATATTTAATTAATTTATATATTACATACAGTTAATTATGAAAAAAGAATCGAGAATCGGTTAATTTGTTTTGAAATAGATTTAATAATTAAGTTTTAGTGGAGACAATTACGAAAATAGAATCTAGAATCAGCTTTATCATCGTTATAATCACCGTTATATTTCCATGATTAAATTTTTCAGTTTAGTCTCACTTTGTCTCCTGCTGATAAGTTTTGCTGAAATATAAAATTTTTAGACATGCTTTTTGTAACTTAAAAAATTTAGTGAACAACTAGCTGATCATGGATCTTTATCTTAATGTTTTCATTTTTTCTTAATTAATTTTATAAAAATTTATCGATTTTCTTTTATAAATAATGAAATCATTGATAATAAATAATGATTCACTAAATATAATAAAACTCAATTCCTTATATATTGAA